>CM065391.1:2547500-2767500 GCA_033060915.1 Euryodendron excelsum | reverse complement strand
TTGCTCTATTTTAGTGCATGACTCAAACTTGGAATTGTTGTGCATCTATTTTGATATGCATTAAACTTTAAGTCTAGTTTTAAGTCTAAATTATAATCTTTATTAATCTGCACACTAATTAAATGCAATAGTAAACTAACACAAGGTTTAGTTATTATCAAAATCATGGCGTAGAGTCAACAAATTATGGGTATTGATTTTGTTGTAATATATATATATATATATATATATTCATTTAAAGTGCTAGACAGTACCGCCTTCTCATCCTCCCCTAGCAGCCGACTCCTCTCCCTCTCCTTCTCGGCTCACTTAACGTGTCATCATGTTGCTAGAAACCTTAAGGCTCCGCTGAGAATTTGAATTTTCTGTGGAAAAAAGAAAATGTAAAGGAACAGTGAACAAAAATAAAAAATATTTTTGTTCACTTTTCTTTTACATTTTTCTTTTCCTTTATTTTTTTTTTATCAAAAATCTGAGTTCCAAACAAAGCGTAATGGTTTGTGCTCGCAAGGAACTAGAGCTTTATGTGTGTTGGTCGATGTCCTCAAACACTGGATGGAAAAACTCTCCGCACATCTATACAGAGAAAATCTTAATGCCCAAGAAGAGCCCCAACATAAACGTTATACAATGAGAAAAAAATGTTGTCATTATTTAGATTTAGGTTGTTTTTTTTTTAATTTTACTGTTTGTTTTTTTCAACTTTATTTTCTATTGATTTTGTTCTAATAAAATTTATTACTAAGAAGTATGAAGCCTTTTATTCCATGACTAGTAGTTGACCTGTGCAATGCACGGGATAAAAGCAATTATTTTTACAAAATTATATCTCATAACTATTAACATGCATGTGCATATCTATAAATAAAAATGTCACATTTATAAACTATTAATTAACAACCTCAAATCATATAAAATGAAACCAAAATTATAGATTAGAAATTGGTAAAAGAGCATACATTATGTCGCGCAAAAGAAATATTGGAAAGGAATAATAACTTAAAAAAAACACTAAAGTTGTATAAAAGGAAAAAATTAAAGAATGACACTTTTTCCAATAAAAAATCATAATGTCCTCTAAATTAGGATTTTGAGATAAGTGCATAACATACCAATGAGAAAAAAACTACCTAAAAGTCTTCTAAAATTAGAATTTAAAGATAAGTACGGACTTTATTGATTTTAAATTAATAAGTGAGACTACCCCTATGAATTTTAAAAGTATAAGAGCATAGATAGTGTCACTTAAGCACCACCTAAGAGAGAGAGAGAGAGAGAATTTGGGCGAACTCTCCGAGCATTGCATGGGTTGACACCCAGTGTTCGTAAATGATTACATATATCCTCTTTTTTTTTTTTTAAATTTTTTATGAAGTTAATACCTCATATGATTCAATGACATCTGATTATCCGATTTAATGTTTTAGTTGTTAGGGTCTTCCTCAAGTTGGTTGAGGTAATACCTAATTTTATATAGTAAATAGCGTGTTATTTATGTCTATTTTTACTTTCGTATGGTTTATCTTCTATAAATTTACACATGCTTTATGCAAACAAGTCTAAAAGATAAAAGCTAGAAATGGTTGTTCACTTTTTACTCTTGTGTCTCTCCAAACAACACCTTAGCTATAAAATAACTATAATAGGACTTATAATCTGATTGAGTTTGTTAATAGTGCCATTTCAATATGGCTGTGGACAATAAGGAACCTCAAAGCCATAAGACGAACGTACTGGAAGAGCTACTAAGTTATCAAATATACATAAGTTATCTACATCAATCTGATTAAATTAAGTGGTGGATTTATAATAATATAGATTCAATAGTTATCTATATCATAAACTATCTAATTAATGGTCCTTGTGATGTAGCATTTTAAAAATATTATAATATTTAGAACGCTATGTAAAAAAAAAAAATTGTAGAAATAAACACAACTTATATATATATATATATTGATTGATTGATTGATATGAGATTTGACATTAGAAAACCGTGGAATGAAAGAGGTGGTTTGTAAAAAATCAAACTACAGTAAAGTTGAACAATAGAAGATAAAGCGTTGAAGAGGAAATAAGAATGAATGAAACGATGGAGAGCTCCCCTTGCTAATGTAATAGTGTCATCTTTGTCACATGAATGGTCCTGTGTAATAGATACATCTAATAGATTGAGTTACTCATGGCCTCTTAAAGGGATGTCAGAGGTTGGACTCTTGCCAAGTGTAAAATTCTTCCAAGACTTTTGGTCTGGTAGTTATCTGATTTGTGTAGGACTGAGGACCACACAGACCCCAGAGTTAGTTGAAGTGCGCGCAAGCTGACTCAGACACTCATTAGCAAAAAAATAAAAATAAAAATCTAATAGTTGTATGCTATATATAAATGCAATATAAATCTACACAGAAACACATATGAGTGTCAAATTTATTCTTCTTTTTATTTATTTATTTCTTATTTCTCATTAGCAAAGTTCTTTTTTAAATCTATTCTATTAGTTTAAATTTTGTTGGGATTCATTTTTTTGGTTAGTTGCGATTTGTATTATTTATTTATTTGTTTGTTTTTGGGAATTGTTTAGATTTTTATTTTATGTTTTCCTTGGTATAGGCTTCTCCTCCTCACGTGTGATTGTCATGGAAAGGAAAAGCAAGATTGAGTGTGTGATCTACAGGGGTTGCATTGCAATGGTTTGATCCTTGACATAAATGTGTTGTAGCCATTCTAGGATGTGATTGGGAGTTTCCATACGAGGGAAATTCTTAGGCTTGGTATGTTTATTAGCCAATTCTCAGCAATTTGGCACTAGACTTGTCAATGAGGTAAATATTTTCTCCATTGAACAACAAATTGCAAGTCTAACTTCTCTTGTTCGTCAAATGGCTGTAGGTAATATGCAAACGGCGAAGGCTTATGGAATTTGTTCATTAGCAGGGCATCCAACTGATATGTGTCCAACTCTTCAAGAGGAGCCCATAGAGCAAGTGAATGCAGCAGGTGATTTTCCTAGACAATCGCAAAGAAAGTATGATCCATATTCGAACACGTATAACTCGGGATGGAGGGATCACCCCAATCTTAGCTATGGGAATCCACAAGTAAATTAGCCCGTGATTCAAAATCGTCCAAGCTACCACCAATATTAGCAACCATACCCCCCTAGACAACAACCGAGCCAAACTTCTGATTCAGGTATGTCTTTAGAAGATATTGTTAAGTCTCTTGCCACTAATACTTTGCAATTTCAACAGGAGACAAAACAATTTCAACAAGAGGCGAAGGCTAGTATCCAAAGTCTGGACAATCAGATGAGCCAGATGGCAACCGCAGTTAGTCGGCAAGATGCCCAAAGTTCAAGAAAATTACCCTCTCAGACGATAGTAAATCTAAGAGAAAATGCAAATGCAATAGTCTTGAGAAATGGTAAAGAGATTGAGATTCCAGAAAAGGCAGCCCATGCACCGTCGAATCAAGAAAAGGAGAAAAATGTCATAGCAGACGAGAACATTCTCAATGACGATGACGTACTTAAGCGTAAGTTTCTACCTCTTTTTGATTATAAACCTGTACCTCCTTTTCCTCAGGCTTTAGCAGAATTTAGAAAAGATGAGCAAACTAAAGATTTATATGAGACTTTTCGTAGATGTGAGGTAAATATTTCACGTTTAGCTGCTATCAAACAAGTACCTCGTTATGCTAAATTTCTTAAAGAATTGTGTACAATTAAGAGGAAACAGAAACTTAAAGGATGTGAGAAGGTGAGAGTAGGGGAGAATGTTTCTGCAGTTATTCAAAGAAAACTCCCTGCAAAGTGCAAGGATCCAGGTATGTTTACTATCATGTGTACGATAGGTAACATTAGATTTGAGAAGGCCATGATTGATTTAGGAGCTTCTATTAATGTCATGCCATATTCTATATATACTTATTTGAAACTTGGACCTTTGAATAAAATTGATGTTGTGATTCAATTGGCTAATAGATCTAATGCCTATCTTAAGGGTGTAGTTGAGGATGTTCTTATACAAGTTAACGATTTGGTTTTTGCTGCTGATTTTTATGTATTTGATATGGAAAATGGAGACCAAAATGCCCCTATTTTGTTAGGAAGACCATTTTTAAAGACATCTAAGACCAAGATGGATGTCCATAGTGGCACATTTACCATGGAATTTGATGATGAAATTGTTAAGTTTAATATTTATGATGCCATGAAATACCCTTGTGACGATAATCCTATTTATTCTATTGATGTGATTGATTATTTAGCACATGAAGTTTTTGAACTTAATGAACAAGATGTATTGGAAGTCGCCATCAATAAGTATCTTGAGGAAGAGAATGGAGAGTTAGCATTGAGTACTGAACTGCAAGAAACTGTTACAGCACTGAATGATTTTCCGAAATTACATCAATCAGGTAACGTGGCTTATGTTGCGTTAGCAGTTTCTAACGAAAGGCCTTTACCCTCTGTTTTGCAGGCCCTCTATTCCAGATTTGAAGCATCTCCCCAGTCACCTCAAGTACGTGTTCCTTGGAGACGGAGGAATATTACCAGTGATCATTTCTAGTAAACTTAATGATTTGCAAGAAACACATGCCATCATTAATATTCTACTATTTTTTTCTTTTATTTAGAGGTAAATTTAATTGTACAAAGGTCAAGGCCTTTAAGTTCTAAGGTATTTGGCTTCAATATTGGCTAAGGTGACGGCCTAATATTTTTAATTCAATTCATTTTAGCCTTTTGGCAAAATAACAAATTTGTCCGGGTTTTCTTTTTCTTTTTTTTTTTTTTTTTGGTTTGTTTTTATGACTTGTGGAAGGATGAAAAAAAGTTTTGGGTCTATTTCATAATTGCTTAAAGTTAAAGCTTGGATTCCAGATGTCTTTAGTCATGTTTTTTGTTGCCCTTGGAAAAAGAAGAAGTCCCACTCCTATTAATACAGGAACTGGAAGTGGAACAAAAGGTATGATCCACGCATATTGATATGTATGTTCCATAAAAAAAAGAAAAAGTTTTTTATTCTTAATTGTTTTCGATTTACCAGATGGCATATGCATATTCAATAATGATTCTACAATGAAATCAGATATATAAACATATTAGTTATTAATTTTTTTTATGTAGTTTAAATATTTCTTTATCTTGTTTGTTAATTAAATGTTTATGCATAACATTTAAGATCTAATCACAATTTTACACAACCATCTAGCAGTGAGTTAGTTAGTAAGGACTTGAAATTTCTCGCTCAATGCTTGAATTTGAATCTATAGTCATTTGATAGGGCTAAATCTACTCTTTAAGACCCAAAACAAGTGATGTGACCTAAGTTTTAGAGGTAGGTGTGATAAAGTCTCTCATAAATAGTTATGTTGTGTTGAAGAGCAATGCTCCCTGACCGATGAATATAGTAGCTTATTTGCATATCTATTTTTTTAACCAAAAAAAAAAAAATTTTACTCCAAACAATAAGATAATAACTTTTGTGAAAGCAAACGTAAAATATTTATAATCACAACCACTTATACCATATTCAGTTCCGTAAATCATTAATTTACACATCAAATTAAAGCTATGTCAAACATGTCAAGTTCACTATCTCATTTTCTGTATTTGTGTGGAGTTTTTGATACTTGTATTGTTTATACCATATTTCAGCGAGCATAAGCTTCCCAATTTTATGCTTATTTGGCATTGTTTATACCTCACTAAAACATCCTCATTCTGTAACATGAACTTTATTCTTGACAAAACCCACGTCATCTAGCGCAAACCCACACAAACTACAAACTGAAGTCAACTGGATATGGATTGGTCAAATGGGCCTGGTAAGGCACTGCCCTTTAGAAACAACTGTTACAATCCTAATAGATTTCGTGTATGATACCCAAATGGCTCTTCGTCCAAATACAGCAATACAATAACTTTCTCTACTACCTAGTATCTTCCCCATTTTTTTTTTATCTAATAGTGAGAAAAAAAATATAATGTTCTCAGATTGTACGATATGTGCTTGAGAACAGCAAAGTAAAAGTAGATGTAAATGCAACAAATGCAAATGGGCACACAATAATCGACAAATCCAGATGTTTTACACCTTACCATTGAGGACTTCCTCCGAGAAGCTAAAGCTAAAAAAGCCAAGGATCTCATACATGGAGAGTGGTTGAGGA
The DNA here is from genome assembly GCA_033060915.1 of Euryodendron excelsum. Taxonomy (NCBI): domain Eukaryota; kingdom Viridiplantae; phylum Streptophyta; class Magnoliopsida; order Ericales; family Pentaphylacaceae; genus Euryodendron; species Euryodendron excelsum. Next base: position 2,761,323 of record CM065391.1, on the reverse strand, counting down.
AGAAAAGGGATGCATTATTGGTTGTGGCGTCACCTATCACAACAATGGCATTCCTAGCAGGGGTGACTCCTCCAGCTGGTGTTTGGCAAGACAATTCAAACGTATCTAGAGCTCGGGCGAACCCTCCAACTAGTATTTTAGAAGACAATTATAGAGTTGGAGAAGCTGTAATGGCTTATAACTATCCAAATTCATACCCTTGCTTCCTTCGTTTTAACACAATAGGATTCATTATGTCTTTGAGCACAATCTTGTTGCTCATTAGCGGATTGCCATTTAGGAAAAAAGTTTTCATATGGGTTCTAGTGGTGATCATGTGGTTAACGATCACATTCATGGCAATAACTTATGCATATGCGATTGTTGTGGTCACACCGAAAAAGGACAAGAAATCTCTCAGTAATACTATTAAAGTAGCAGTCATAGCGTGGAGCTCTGTGATGGCAGCACTTCTCATAGCGCACACAATCCGCCTGATAGCAAAAATGGTAAAAGAGAAATGAAATAGGAATAAAACCATTAAAAAGATTTTCAAATTAGACGGAGGTACACCACGCGGACAGTCAAGGGCACGCCCAAATTCAGTTAACGGAAGCCATACCAATGTATGATCTGAGAATTTATATTGTGTTATGGTGTGTATTTCATTTGACCTCTATGTTTATGGTGTGTTTTTCATTCAAGCATAACGCATTGTGAGTGTAAAACGTATTTGAAAGTGTTGGTATGGCCGAATAGGTTTTGTTTTGTAAGGCTTCAATTTTATGGTGGTTATTTTTTCTAACTAATGCATTAGTATCATTCTATTGTATTAGAAAATGCAATGTCTGCTTGCAAGAATATGCTAGTCAGAAATTGGTTTCCTTCGTTGTGACATACCAGTTGATGCATTGGTTGCGATATAACATCGACCATCTATGCCCACTTTACTTGATTGGGATAGTGAATTAGTGATTGGGATAGTGATATAACATCGACTAGTCAGAAATTGGTTTCCTTCGCCAATGGATGGAGGCTCTTCATTAGATTAATCAATATACATATATTTGTTCCTGATGAATAAGACGTAGCTGAACACATTGTCCACTTTACTTGATTGGGATAGTGAATTAGTGATTCTTCTATTTAATCATTGGCTGAATACAAGTGAGTTCCCGAGTTGGCTCAAAACACAATAATACTTGATAAATTTTATCAAATACTCCATAAAGCTTGTTCAGGTTTTAAAAAGACCTTGGACACGCTTTTAATTCAAACCCAAGTCTTGATTGTTTTGAGTCAACTCGTTGAGTTCATTTAGTTAAAATCTATACATATATGTAATAATTTTGAATTAGCTATCTAAATTTCATAATGTAGAATTCTTCTTTTTTTCTGATTTCTGAGACTTGAATTTTGTTACTGTTATTCTTTGATTTTTTTTTTCTCCTAACAAAAAAATTAAAATTGCATACGTTTTCCTGTGATGCTGTTGATATATATATATATATATATATTCTAATTGATTGCTTTTTATGGAAGAATTTGTATTCAATTCTTGGATATATATATTTTCTTAATTGCTATTAATATCCTCACTGTTTTGTTTAATTTTTGGATTAAACGTTGTCTTGTCTTGAAATGTATAAACATTTACTTGCAAGAACATTTAAAAATCCAATGCCCAAGGCCACCGGGGTCTAATAATGTACAATTTTTTTGAATTGTGTCACCCTATGTATTTTCTGCCTCCAATAAAGAAATTTTCTAAATCCGCACTACTATAGGAATAACACGAAATATTACTGTTTCAGCACAATGAATGCTCAGAGATTCTTATGGATATGATCTCACATTGTATAGCTGATACCTGAGATATATGGATGCTCTCTGGCAGCCCCTTGTACTGCTATATATATGGTACTAGCTTTCTAGAAAGTGCGAGTTCTGATTGATGTGGATTGCATAATAGAAGATTATATGGAGACTTAAGGGCGTCGTTATGTGCAGTTCGGTGGTCGATAAACTTCAATCGGCCATAACTTTTGCTCCGTAACTCCGTTTTCCTATTATAATATATTTTTGAGGAGTTAGCGATGAGCCGGAGAAAAGGAAAAATTACGAATTGATTTTTTGGCCTAGGAAAACGTAAAAAAACGCCTCTAAGTATTTTTTTGGCCCGTTTTGTGTTTTGGGCTTATGTTTTTTTAGGCTTTCGTCATTTTTTTAATTAACCCGGTTTGTCCCCGGCCCTAGGGTTTTGTGCCGCGTATTTATACTCATGTTAAAATACTTTTCAGCAGCTTTTGATGATTAAAAAAACTTATGTACGTTTTGCATTTTTCTAATTATTCGGTATTTTCTACGAAGATCAACAAGTGTTTAATGCCTTAAAACCTAACATTCGTGGTGAATCAGTAGGTTGCAAGACGACTTTTAATTCGGTATTCGTGGTAAATCAACGGGTTATGGTTTATTTTATTGATCTCTTAATTTCCGCTGTATCACTGATTTAGTGCGAATTCCTAGTTCAAAACTGATCACGAAACCAAGTCTTCAAATTTGATCCATGCTATTCGTTCGAGCAATTGAAGATCCCGTTCGAGCATCGTTCATTCAATGCTCGATATGTTCGTTTGAGAGTCATCCGTGTGAGCACACTTTTGGTTTGTTCTAAAGCCTCACTCTAGCTCTGACTTCGATTTCCTGATTTCCTTTCTTGCTGATTGTGCTTGCACTATGCACTCAATTGTACGCAATAAAATTATCACACTCAAAAGTGGTTTTGTTTCAGAATATACTAACATAAAAGATCAAATGACCCCATCCTCTAAATACTCAAGAAGACAGGAAAATTAATTATATTCTATTGTCTGTCTGTCCCAACCCCACCATGTGCATGTAAACAGTGGTAGATATTGGTCGGACCACATCTATTTTAAATAATAAAATCAAAATACAAATTAATATAAAATTATGTAATAATAAATCTTAATACCAAATATATTATATTTCAGACTGGGTTAGACAGGCCAGAGTTGGAACACAATTTTCAAGTCTATCCATTAATCTAATTAGACTTAAAAATAAATTCAAAATCTTATAAATGATAGGCGGCCTTGGGCACACTAAACTTGTCATCGAGCCGGTAACCACCCCTACATCTAAGTCACCGTTTTACAGGATAAATGAACTCAAGATGGTTTGGGTTAGCCCAAACCTAACCCAAGCCCTATACTTAGCACTAGGACCCTAAGTAGAGCTTGGTGGGTCAGTTGACCCATGGAAGCTTTAAAAACTAAAAATAATTTTCTATTAATATTATACATTCTCTAAAATTAAAGAAATGAGCCCATTCTTTAAATACTCTAAAAGACAGGAGAATTTGATTCTAAAATTTTGAAACGACTGCTAATAAACGTTATCAGCTAAAATAATTGACACACTAAAGTCCAATACATATTTCAATTTACAAGTGTGCTTTATTCTTTAATGTAAGGTTTGGTTTTTATAAAAACCATAACTTAGGTACTACAAGTGTTTAGTATTGTTTTAGTGGGGCCGAAAATTTGAATAATTCAATTTTAAAGTAAAAGTTTAAGCATGGTCTTCCACTCATATTTAATGTTAACTATTTGTATTTGTAAAACAGCATTAGAAAATTTAGGCCCCGGTTGGTGCACTCCTGTTGTTTCTTGTATATATGGAATCAGATTTCCATTCTTCTAGCTTAACTATAATAAAAAAAAAAAAATTAAAAAAGGCCCTCTGTTGAAAGCTACCACACCACCAAACAAGGCGTTACTAGAAGTTCTCAACTAATGATTCTACAAGGCTATTACTTCTTCAGATAGAAACCTTTGGTAAAGTCGACTAAAGAGAAACGCATTGACACTGCAATCCTTCTTCCAAACGGTTGTTCGCATGCCAGGATCATCTATTCGAACTACTTTCAAACAGTGGAGTAGATACTGAGAGGATGTTTTGCCGTTCGATTCAGGTTCAATAGAGGGCCAGAGATTTAGAGAGCTCACATTTCCATTCGATGGTCATTCGATAGGCGTTCGAACGGTCATTTGAACGGCCAATAAGGCGTTTGGATTCCTTACGCAGTCCCTGTTTTCTCCCAGCTATTTAAGGCAGAATTTTTTCCAATTTGGGGATCAAGCTTAGTTTTGGACGTTTTTGTACTGAGTTTTCTTAGCTGTTTGTACATTTTTAGAGAGAGAAACACTTGATTTTACATTGTAATAGCTAGATTTCAATACAAATTGCCTTCAATTCTTCATTACTTTTTCAATTAATCTAGCTTTTACAATGGAAATGAGTAACCAACTCAATTCTTGGATGCAATTGTGAAGATCAACCAAGGATCTACAAGTCTTCAATGGAGGTATAATGGGTTTTTAATGATTTATCTTTCAATTACTCTAATTCTTAGCAATTGAAATCTAGATCTATAAGAAAACTTAGATCCTTAATTATGTTTGGTAACTCTTATGCATAATCTTAGAATTGGTATAGAAATTGCACAAATCGATAGTATGTGTCTATGATTCTTAAATTGAATACAAATCTATAATCAATTGCTAATAAATTCTCATTTCTATGGTCTAAATATTCCGAATCAAAGGTCTACGGAGAGACCTTCGATTTGAGTTATCAATTCTTTTATTGAAGTTTTGTATAGACTTGGTTGGTTGAATTAATTGTGTCCAAGATATTTCTCCTGTTTCTAAATCTAGTTTTGAATTGCTTGCATTAGTAGATTAAACAAACCAAATCACAACTCTCAAACAACAAAAAAATTTTGGTCTTCTTTTAGATACAATTTATCAATAGCAATTCATGCTTAGGTTGTTTAGTACTTGCATGTGTTATTCTCCTATTAAGATTGGTTTTTGAGGATTTGATATCTTGTCTTACCAAGATTTAAACCAGACAGCGACAACCCAAACTCTTGCAGTACTATGTGGAGCGAATCACATCCCTCTCTCACTCTCCTTTCCAAGAGATGGGGCCTCTCTAATCAATCTACATTAGAGAAGTTGTCCTACTCTTCATCTCTCCAAACACCCCCCCCCCCCCCCAACACACACACACACACACACTCACACACAAAATAAATCCTCCATTTGTTGACTCAAGGTCCTTCCATCTTCTCTTAAATTCAAATTTTGGATTTTCTTCTAGAGAGAGAATGATAAACTTTTAGGCTTTGTTAGTTTGTGGGATAAAAAAATAAGGAATAAATAATACTGCAAGATAAGAAAGTGATGATGAATAATAAGTAATACCATGATGTGCTGGGGGATTACTTATACTATGTTTGGTTAGGAGAGGATAAGTAATATTATATTATTATATTATCATGTTAGTTACTATAAAATTAATAGTAATATTATATCATATTATAATATAATTATATAATATTATACTAACCTATTATAATATAATAGTAATAGAAGGGTAAAAATATAATTTTTATCTTATCCCAATAGAGGGGATACGTAATACCACCTCCCCATTGTATTGCATATCTCCCATTTTGGAGGATTACATGAGAGATGTAATCGGGTATTTTTTTTTTTTTTTTTTTGTGAAACATGAGATTTATGGGCCCCACAAGATAATAACGGCAATCCCTCACCCCTAATCCCTCAAACAAACATGGCCTTAGAGGAAAGTGGATCTACTACTGTATATTTTTAGAGAGGAAAAAAATGTCATGGATGATGATGGGTGAATAGCATGATTGTTTATAAAGGACTTTAAGTTGAAGAGCAATTAGTGGATTGGATCTCCATTTATCCACCACGATGGAAGAATTTTCGGTTAAGGCTATAGGTAACTTCATTCCACCATTTATGTGAATAGCATGTTAGATTTTGTTTCTTGATTTTTCTCTTTTATTTTAAGATTGCTTGAGTCGTATAGACTTTTTGAATTGCTTAGCTTAATCAGTCGATGGTTAACAATTGGTGGATAGACTTATGTACTATTTGCTTATCGATGGTATTGTTTGTGTATACATAGATTGGAAGTGTCAGTTGTGTGAATTGAATTTGAGTTTGATTGAATTGGTGGATTATTTATATGGAGATTGGAGGGTTTGGAAGGAAATTAATTGGTGGAAGGGATTGTGTATGTTGTGTTGATTGAGACTCGGATGGTCTCTTATATGTACATTGCATTTGCATGTTATCATACATTAGAGATGTCCACAACCGCCGAGTTAGAATTGATCACATTCAAACCCCTTCACCCATGAGAGCTCTTAACCCTAGTCTACTGTTAGTAGTTGACCTAGGACCAATTCCAATGGCAAACATCAATGATGGTGTCCCTCCCAATTTAATCCCCAATTTGAATCCGAATTTAAACCCCAACCTCAATCCTAATCCTAATTTAGGAGTTGACTTCGAGAGAGGGAGCAACCATGGTGAGATGGGTGCTCCCCATGCTAGAACCCTACATGATTACTTAAATCCGCAAGGCAAGCACCTACCTTGAGTATAGTCTTTCCCGCCTATCAAAACACATTGAACCTCAAGTCAGGCTTGATGCAATTGTTGCCTCAATTTCACGGGTTGGATTCCAAGCGACCATACTCTTTTATAAAGGAATTTGAGGATGTTTACTCATTGTTCATGGACAACACTTGTTCAAGGGAGTTTTTTCTTTTAAAACTTTTTCCATTTTCTTTCAAGGATAAGGCCAAGACATGATTTAATACATTGAGATCTATGTCCATACACTCTTGGGCTTTAGTACAAGGGGAATTCTTCAAACACTTTTTCTCCGAACGTAGGACCGAGGCAGTTAGACACCAAATCTCACAATTCTCACCATTAATAGAATAATCATTCTTCCAAAGTTAAGAGAGGTTTAAGGAATTACTGCATTTTTGGCCACAACATGGGTTTGCCGAGTGGCATGTCATCAACACCTTCTACTCATCATTGACTCCACAATTAAAACAATTTGTTGAGTCTATGTGTGCCGAGACCCTTTTTGATAAGGATCCTTAAGAGGCTTACAACTATTTTGACTACTTAGCAAATTTAGCTAGAGATTGGGCTACCACCGAACCTAAAATCCCAATGCTAAGCAAATTCAACAAGGTGGGGGCGATTCCACCTCAACGAGGTAGATGACATGAATGCTAGGATCACCAACATATCTAAGAAACTAGAGGCCCTAGAAGTCAACAAGGGGAATGCAGTAAAGAGTGAGGTTATTAAGGTTATGTGTTGCTTGGTGTGTGAAACACCGAATTATGATACCACTTCATGTCCGGTCATTCCAGGGGTGAAGAAATCATTGCACGACCTAGTCAATGTGATTGGCCAATTCCAAAGAGGTGGGGGCAACCCCTATTCTAACATATATAACCCGAGATTGAAGAATCTTTCAAATTTTGGGTGGAGAAATGAGGGTACTTCAAACCCTCAAGCTTTTCAAGGAGGGCCACAAAAGCACAACCGCAAGAATTTCAACCTCCTCCATAACAATTTTAACCTCCACCACAACCATTTCAACCTCAACTAGTAGCACATTTTCAAGCTCTACCTAATGTGTATCATTCTCCTCATAGGAAACCAATTGAAGACAATGTGTTTCAACTCACAAACGTTATGAAAGCGGTTAATACTAGGATGGATAAGCAAGAGAAGTTGCTAGAACAAAAAACTAGGATGCTAGAGGTTATAGCAAAGCAAATGTCTACTTTAGCACAAGGTTTAACTCAACATGTTCTGGGAATATTCCCAGCTCTACCTTAACCTAATCCAGCAGTGAGGCAAGTGCATATCACTGAGGGTAAATCCGACCCTTAATGTAGCCATGAGCAATTCCAAGCTATCACAACTCTTAGAAGTGACAAAGTCATTAACAAAATCATTCCACCTAGGGAGTGTGTTGAGAAGAGTGACAGAAGAAAAGAGAAGGTGGGAGTTTGAAAAGTTAGAAGAGAGCGAGAGAGAGAGAGAGAGAGAGAGAGAGAGAGAGAGAGAGAATGAGGAGAAGACCTTAGACAAGTCCCTTGAGACCTTTAGTGAAACCAAGAAAAAGGGGAGAGACATCTTAAAACATGCCCTATTTCCCTAACGATTGACTAAGCCTAAAAATGAACTTCTAATTGTCGAAATTTATAAAGTTTTCAAGCAAGTCAAGGTTAACATTTCCATTCTTGATGCTATCAAGCAAATACCTTCAGATTCCAAGTTCTTAAAGGACTTATGTACTTTCAAGCACATACTACATATGAAAGAAACAACCATGATGAATGAGAACCAAAGTGTTATCTTGCAATACAAAACCGCACCAAAATTTAAAGACCCCGAGTGCCCTAAAATCTCATGCACTATAGGGGTAACAAGACAGATTGTGTGCTTCTTGACTAAGGGTATAGTGTCTGTAAGCACCCCATTTTTGCCTGCTCGGTAATCTCCGGCCCTACTGAACTCACATTCAAACCGACATAGACATATTCAAGCCTAGACCGACTTTTCAGACTCAATTCAGTTAATCAACAGCTTTGCAGGCCCAATAGAAGCAAAATGACAATTATCCTTAGGACATTGCTCGGTCCATTTCCATTTGGCACGTCTTCTTAGAGACAGTAAGTCCATGTTTCAACCTCAATTCCAATTCCAATTCCAATTCCAATTCCAATTCCAATTCCAATCCAAGTCAATCCAAGTCTATCCGACCTATCTTTCAAGAAAGTTGATCCCTCATATGGTAAATTCATCCAGCACGACACGTTTACTGAGAAAACTCCTCAAAACGATAAGTCCATTCAAACCTGTTGACCGATCAAGTCACTTTTCTAAACCCTAGCCTCCTAACACTCCAAACACTTAAATATATGTCTCCAAGCATCCATTAAAGATCAAGTGCCGCGTGTTCAATGCTTTCAAAGGGAAGCAAACAAAACAATTAAAGCAAAAAGAAGACAAGTTAGGTTTTTCGATTTAGTTTATGCAATTCCCCCTTCTCTCTTCTCTCTCCAAACTCATTTGGGTTCTCTTCTATTTTAATCTCCATTTTCTACCTCCTCTTCTTGCATACTTATAACAAGGGATCTCTTGGTTCATGCCTAGGAAGGTCTTAGAGAGAATCACCATGCTAGGAATTTTTTTTAAGTTCCCCCTAATATGGTGTGGGTTAGGCCCTATTAATTATGTGGTGAAACCTAACCTTGTATGTTCACGACCCTATTGCATTATGATCATCATGTTCATGCATTGCATTCAATATTACATTAAGAGTTCTTTTCCAACTTGCCTCAAAGTTCTCTTCAAAACTTGCATTCAAAAACTCCTTCTTTTAAATTTGTTTTCAAAATCACAATCCTAAGTGTTATATTCAATGTGACCATCAAAGTCTAAAGTTTGGGATCAAATCCTAAATTGTTTTTCAATAAATCACAATCCTAAGTGTTATATTCAATATGACCATCAAAGTCCAAAGTTTGGGATCAAATCCTAAATTGTTTTTCATTAATTCAGTGATTCTAGCCATTTCATGGTTAGGATTGCTTTAAAAAAGTGTTACATTCAATGGAATCATCAATGTCCAAATCTTGCTTTCAAACCTTTAAAATTACAACCCTAGAATGGTTATAATCTTTAAATGGTTAGAATCGTTTTAGGAAAGTGAAATATTTAAAAGGACTTGCAAAAGTCTGTATTCAAACATTTTCAAAATAGTTTTTGTAAATTCACTTCCTAAAAAGCTCTTTTCAAAGATCTACTTTTCAAAAATTCCTTCTCTTGGAGTCCAAGTCAAGCTTTAGAATCCATGATTAGGAAACCCTAATTCTTTTCTTTAAATCATGACTTTCTATTTGCCTCAAATCACAACTTTTCAAAATCTTTTTCTACATAAAATCATAGATTTCCAAATTCAAGATTTTTAAAACTAAAACTTTTTAATTTCGAGTCAAATCAAATCTTCCAATTTTGAAAACTAAATCAAATCCTCTATTTTTTGGAAATAAAATCTAATCTTTTGCTTAAGAAAATAGAAATCAAATATTTCCTAATTTCAATATTTCTAAATTCCAAAACTTCCTTTTTTTAAACTTTTCAAAAAGATAAAACTTTCCTTTTCAATTGAAATCCAATCTTTTCAAGTGCTTTGCATAAATCCTAGGTCTTAGGATTGCCTAAATTCCAAGCTACCTCAATCCTAGGTCAAACCTTTTTAAACTCAACTTTCTAAATTCAACTTTTCAAATCTTTTCAAATTTTAATTTTCCTAATTTCAAATTTTTAAATCTTATTTTTCAAATTTCAAATCTTTCTAAGTTTAAACATTTCTTAAATCAAAACTTTCTTGAAATGGATCTTTCTAAATTCAAATCTTTTCAAAATCAATTCTTTCCAAAGATGAAAACTTTTCAAAATTAGAACTTTCCTAATTCGGAACTTTTCTAATTCGAGAATTTCCTAAAGTTAAACTTTTCAAATCAAATCCTTCCAATTCGATTGCATGCTCTAACCCAAGGTTACCAAAGTCCTAGGATATCAAAGCCCAAGTTCAACCCCTAACTCTAAGTGAGGAAGTTTCGACTTTTTTTTTAAAACTCAAGTCCAACTCAAAATGGTTTTCAAGCTCCAATTCAAGTCAACATGGCTTCAAAGTTTCAATTCAAGCTTTTCAAATCAGAGTCAATTTCGAATCAAAGTTCAAAATCAAACCTTTTCAATTCAAACTTTTCAAAGACCCCAAAGTGTCTCTTTTCAATTGGACCCCGAGTCCGAACTACCACTAACCTGATTCCCAACAAAGTGATACGTAGGCAATCGTCATGGGTGCAGTTATAACATTTTTCAAGTTTTCAATTTCCACAATCTTTTTCAAACCTCAACCCTTTTTCAAATTTATTTTCAAAATTAAATCATTTTCTTGCACTTGCATGTCATGCATTATATCAAATCTTTTTTTAAAAATTCTTTTCAAAGTAGATAGCATTAGACATTGGATAATCGGATATTCTAAATGAGTGAACCTAGGGTAGAAAGACATATAGGTACCACAATGGCGGGATAAGGTGATAGCCTAGTACATTTTCCTTATACATAACTAACTCTTGGACCATAAATTACTATTTTTGAGAGACCAAAATCGGAGTCATTTTTCAAAAAGGGCTTAAACATTTTTCAAAGGTTGCCAAACAACTTATTTTCTAAAAAACCATCTCTTGAGGAAGTTTTCAATACCTTTTTCAAAAATCCTAAGTTTAATGTTTGGATTACACTTAGTTTTACGTGACTTAACTCACCCTAACAAAGTTAGGTGACGACTCTAAATCTTTTTCAAAAGTCCTTATTCAAATCAATTTCTAATTCAAACCTAGTCGCACTCATCCTTCTAGGCGGATGAGTTTTAACGGCAGAGTACTGTGCATTTTTTTTCACTATTTTTTAGTGCAAAAAAATTGGGGTACGACAATGTCAATCTATTACCTTTTTCGATTTATAAAGAACTTAGATTAGGTGAGTTGCAACCTACCCGTGTAACTTTGCAATTAGCAAATCGGTGTATCAAAGTCACTAAGGGAATTCTCAAGGAAATTCTGATCCAAGTCGATAATTTCTACTTCCTGGTTGACTTCGTCGTCCTAGATACACAACCCATTGAGCATAGTATGGCTCACAACCAAATACCCATCATTCTAGGACAACCCTTCCTAGTTACATGTAATGCCATCATCTATTATAGGAATGGGTTAGTGAAATTATCCTTTGGCAATATAACCTTTGAGATGAACATTTTCTCAGTTGCTAAACAAGGTGAGTATGAGGATATTAGGGAAGTGGATTTTATTAAGGCCATTGTCCAAGACCACTTTGAAAGTGAGTTCTTTAATGCTTTGTTTGGAACCCAGATATTTGGTTGGAAAAGTAAAGGAAAAGAAAAATGTAATAAAAAATAGAACAAAATTACTCTTTGATTTTGTTTTATTTTCCTTCACTTTTTTCTTTTCTCACCAAAAATCCAACTTTCAAATGGAGCGTAAAGATTCCTTAGAAAGAGCACTAGTGTTAAGAAGCCTTATGACTCACTAGAGAGTTACACCATGATATTAGGGGAAACATCTAACCAAGGGGTAGAGGGTGCTCAATGCATGCATGTGGGTCAATGGACCCCCTCATTTGAACCTCTATACCCTAGTGCCATCAAACCTATACCCTCAGAAGAGAAGCCTCCTCCCCTGCAAAGGAAACTTTTGCCGTCAAATTTGAAGTATGCTTTTCTAGGAGAGGGAGACTCTTATCTCATTGTAATCTCGTCTAACTTATCGTTGAAGCAAGAGGAAGGATTGGTTGCAGTGCTCAAATTTCATAGAAAGGCTTTGGGGTGGACTATAATAGACATTCATGGCATTAGCTCCTTAGTTTGCACTCACTGTATCTATCTAGAAGAGGAGTCTAAGCTAGAGTGTCAAATGTAAAGACCATTAAATTCCAATATGAATGAGGTAATAAAAGGAGAGGTGTTGAAGCTCCTTGATGCTGGTATTGTTAGTCCTAAGTTTATTCACATGAAATTTTATATATGGTTTTGATAATAACTTACTTTGATTTATAAATATTTTCTTGATTAAATATATTCAATGCATTTAATCCTTAGTCTAGTTGGTGTAATTAAGTTTTGCAGGATTATGAAGCACTTGAAAGAGAAATCAAGAGTTGAAAAGTAATATCTAAATCCTTGAGAATCATGTTCTAAGAAAACCTGATTCAAAGAAGAAAATTAGAGGACATAATTTTCTTCTAATGTTAAAAATTTGATGAAACTATATCCTATGATACAGGCATAGTATTTTTCTCATATTTTTTTATCCAACCAGTGGATTGATCTGATTCTTGATGTTAAGAAAATCTGACTTCCATATCTACAACTTTTCTCCTATATAAATGTTCAAATTGGCACTCTATAATGGAGAAAATCAAGATAGAATTGAAGGAAACTCTGCAGAAATTTAAATATGCAAATTGGGAGACAGTTTGAGTATTTTGATCATAACTTTTGATCTAGTCATTGGCTTGTAGATCTAGTTCTTGAGGTTTCAAAAAGATGACTTCTATTCTACAACTTTTAGCTTGTAGATATTTTTAAATTGGAACGTTATCAAGGCTAAAATTGAGCTGAAAATGAAGAAATTTGTGTAGAAATTCAAATATGCCAACTGAGAGACAGTTCGACTAATTTGATCCTAACTTTTGAGTTGACCATTGGATCGACCTGATTCTTGAGGTTCTGAAAAACTGACATCCATGTCTACAACCTTTATATTATATCCATTTTGAAATTCGAAGTTATCAAGGAGAAACTTGGAGGTGGAAGTGAAGCCATCTAATTTGAAATTCAAAACTAGTCTAGCGACAAGTAGCTCAGCGGGAAGAAATGTCTTCAATACTCTCCAACGACTATAAACTCATTTAAAGCTACAAATCAGCCTTCAATATTCATTTATAAATAGAGATACACTTGGGGAGCAATTAGGAACAACAAGAATAATATGAGTTTATGCATTAAAGTGTTATTCATCCAACAAAGTCTTTCAGAGTTTCATTGTGTTTTATCTTTTAATGTTTCGAGAGCTTCATTGGCATATATATTCTTTGAAGGAATTTATTTGTAAGTAACAGTGGTTGTACTCTTGTTCTTTTTTCTTGTAAGAGAGAGACTAGCTAGGAAAAATAGCTAGGGGTTAGGTATGACTTGTTGAGTCAAGGTTAATCCTTGTTGACTCAAGGTTAATTCCCATGTTGATTTTGATGATAACTAAACCTTGTGTTATGTTTCTAATGAATCTACTTAGTGTGCAGATTAACAGGTTCATAGTTTAGACTTAAAATTGAATCTTAAGTCTAATACATATCAAGGAGAATGCATAACAAATTCAAGATGCAAGCAATGAATTCAAAGGGCTATGCAATGAACCAAACTGAGAAATGATGCCTATCTCTAGTTCAAACATGTGTTCTACATTCAAAGAGATAGAAGAATACACAAAGATCAGTTGAAGAGGTGCAATGCTCAGTTGAAGAAGAATTGATTGTTGAAGAATTTGGAAAATGCTCAAAGAGATGATCTCATCTGGTATGCTAAAGACCAATTCAAGACAACGAGATTGCAGTTACCAAGAAAATGACTCACAATGAATATCTGATCTCTACATGGAATCCAAAATGAAGAATTGCTATCAAAGAGAGGAAATCAGAAATGAAGCATTGTGAAGCTCTACAGGAAGATTGGCATTCAAGAAGATGTTCTACAATGATTGAAGAAGCTTTGTAAATGAAGAAGTAAAGTTCAGCTTTAATCAAATAAAGCTTTGATATTCAAGAAGAAGATCAACATCCAATGATTGATTCAATCCAAATTTAAATAGAAGTTAACTCTGATGAGTTAAGAAGATTTGATTGATCATCATACCCTAAAGACATACTCCTTGAAGATCTTATACCAGTGCTTTGATAAGCTTGATCAATAGAAATCTGAAGGCTAAATTCTGGGCAATGAGGGGACTCATGAAAATGAGGAGTCGCCTCCTGATCACAGACGCTAAAAGGCCTGAAGACATATTGAACAATGAGGGGACTCATGGAATTGAGGTGTCGCCTCTTGCACACAGAAGCAAATTGTCTGAAGACTAAGTAGGCAATGAGTGGACACATTGTTATGAAGTGTCGCTTCACAGTGCCAGACGCAAAGGCTTGAAGATAATATGATCAATGAGCGGACACATTGTTATGAAGTGTCGCCTCATAGTGCCAGACGCAAAGGCTTGAAGATAATATGATCAATGAGCGGACACATGAAGATGAAGTGTCACCTCCTGGTAGCAGAAGCAAAAGACTGGAAGTTTAAATGATCAATGAGTGGACACCTGAAGCAGAAGTGTCGCCTCATGACAGGAGAAGCCTAGTATGAAGAAGACAGATAAACAAGGAGTCGCCTCATCAACCTGAAGAGGGGACTCACGAACTCAGTGAACTATATCTGGTAAATGCAGAAGTAAGAAGTGTCGACACCACAAAAATGGAGCCGACTCCCTCTGCTGTAACAGCTACTTTTCTTAACGTTATAACAGACTGGACGTGCATTTATGATACCCAACCACCTCCAACAGATGGAATCAATGCAAGGGTATATGTACTAGCCTCCAATTGCATTTATATACAAGAATCAAGGGGAAGAAACAACAAAAGACAAGAATCACTGATATACACTGAATATTCTTCCAACTTTCATCTGTGAGCTTTGATTGTAAATCTACTCTAGTTAGAGAGTTTGTTTGTGAGTTGTATACTCTTATACACTTGTAACTGAGAGTTTGAGAGTTCTCTTGTGTGAAGCAAAACTCTTGTAAAAGTTTAAGTGGAACTTGGACACAACCACTTGGGATTTGAAGAGCTCGGTGAGAAGTTCTTGTAGAGTGAGCTGAGCACTTTATCAATCAGCAACCCATCTTGTAATAGTTGATTACATAGTGGAAGAAGGCTTCAAGGAGGTCTTGGGGTGAGGACGTAGACCACGGTTTGTGGTTGAACCTCGGTAAATCTGTGTCTCTCCTTCATTGCTCTGTTTTCTTTGTTTTCATTGATAACTTTGCTTTGCACATAGATTAGCCTTGACTATATTGTTTAGATTAATTTTAAATTAAAATTAACTTGTATTAATTTCTGAAAAGCCCAATTCACCTCCCCTCTTGGGTTGCCTATTGGACCAACATGACTAACACCTGTATAAAAACTAGTTGGAAGGGTGTGACTAGCATCTGTGAAAAAAAATTAGTTCTAAACGAAGACTAGCGCTTAGGTTAAAAGGGTAGTGGCTGTATCTACAGTTTGGATATAGTGGAAAAAAAATCTCAAGGAAGGAGTCTTGAGAAGTAAACGTATACTTTAGAGTTGAAGTCGTACCACGATAAATCTTGGTATCGTATTCTCTTCTCTCTATTTTCTTTACTTTATAGCTTGAATTTCTTGCATTTATTTACAACATATTATTGGTTGATTAATATTTATTTGAATATTTAGCTAGAATTTTTAAATTTGAAATTATTTGTTAAATTATTGTTTAATCCTAATTCACCCCCCCCCCCCTCTTGGGTTACCACCTAGACTAACATTTGGTATCAGAGCCTAGACTCTTATACTGGACTTAACTGTCTTAGAGTAAATTATGGCAACCGTTTTTAATACATTCCTTACTGAAGGTCAGTTGGTCAATAGACCACCATTATTTAGTGGCACATATTATAACTATTAAAAAGCTAGAACGAGAATATATATTTAAGCTACTAATTATGAATTGTGAAAAGTTATTGTTAGTGGTCCTAGTATACCAACTAAGATTATAGAAGGAAAAAATGTGCTTAAAGAAGAAAGTGAATGGAATGCTAGTGATATAAAAAGTGTTCAATTAAATGCTAGAGCTATGAATATTCTTTATTGTGCTTTTGATGCAAATGAATTTAACCATATATCTACTTTTGATCAAGAAATTTGGACTAAATTGGAAATCACACACAAAGGAACTAATAAAGTTAAGGAATTCAAGATTAGTATGCTTTGTGCACAAATATGAGTTGTTTCAAATGAATCTTGATGAAACTATTTCCG
Source organism: Euryodendron excelsum (assembly GCA_033060915.1). NCBI lineage: Eukaryota > Viridiplantae > Streptophyta > Magnoliopsida > Ericales > Pentaphylacaceae > Euryodendron > Euryodendron excelsum. The sequence goes on along the minus strand of CM065391.1, from coordinate 2,744,695 downwards.
ACATGTTTACTAGATTCACTGATATTATAAATGTTTTATATTCTCTTGGTAAATCTTATACTAATGTTGAATTGATGAGAAAGATTATTAGGTATCTACCAAAGAATTAGGAACCAAAAGTCACTGCCATACAAGAAGCCAAAAACCACACAAAGCTTATCATGGATGAGCTATTGGGTTCACTCATGACTCATGAACTAACCATGAATGGTGATGAAGATGAGAAAAAAAGAAAGAAAGATTTTGTTTTGAAATCATCTATTAGAATTAATGATATTTGTGTTGATGGAGAAACTAGTAATGGAGATGAGGAGCTTGCCATGATCACGAAGAAATTCAAAAGGTTTCTAAGAAAGAAAATGCAAAGTGAAAATGTGTCCTCAAAGAACGATGCTATTGTGTGCTATGAATGCAAGAAACCTAGCCACATGAAACCTAAATATCCGATGCTCAAAAAGGTAAAAACGAAGTCCAAAAGAAAAAAAATGTGGTAATATCTTGGAGTGATAGTAAAGAAAACAACTCCAATAAAGATGAGCGTGACAATGAAGTTGACAACCTATCCTTAATGGTAAAAGAAAAGATGAGGTATGTTATTCTATCGATGTTACATGATAAAGAAAAGAAAATTTTAATATATATATATGTGTGTGTGTGTGTGTGTATGTATTTATTTTTTATTATTTAAAAAAAAATTGTGATATGCTTAGAAATATTTTGAAGTTATACCTATGACTTTACTTATACTAGATTTGTGATATATACTTTATTACGTGTTTTTTTTTTCATGCATTTCTTGATATTAAAAGGAGGAGAAATATAAAATATTGTGATATATAAAACATGTTTAGTTTTGAATTGAATATATCTCTCATATCTAAATATACGTTATTTTTGTGGAATTCAAACGGAAATTATTTATGTGTTCATGTTCTATGAAATTTTATCAGTTTTATATATGATTATTTTTTTATGATAACAAAGGGGGAGAAACATATTGATTGATATTTAATTCTATAATATATGAGTTTAAAGAGAACATGCATTGGTTACGGGGGAGTTTGTGTTATATTTGTTTCTATTTTTCTACTACTCTCTTGAACTATATATATATATGAAAATATTTATTTTACTTGAAGTGTTTTTATGAGGTAAATCAATCAAAGGTTGTCATCATCAAAAAGGGAGAGATTGTTAACCCTAAGTTTATTAATATGAAATTTTATATATAGTTTTGATGATAACTTACTTTAATTTGTAAATTTTTTCTTAATTAAATATATTCAACACTGTTAATCCTTGGTTTAGTTAGTATAATTAAGATTTTCAAGATTATCAAGCACTTGAAAGAGAAATCAAGAGTTGAAAAGTAATATTTAAATCCTTGAGAATCATGTTTTAAGGAAACTTGATTTAAGGAAGAAAATTAGGGGACATAATTTTCTTCTAAGGTTGAAAATTTGATGAAACTATATCCTATGATACAGTCCTAATAATTTTTTCATATCTTTTGATCAAGCCATTGGATTTATTTGATTCTTGATGTTAGAAAAATTTGACTTCTATGTCTATAACTTTTTCTCTTATATAAATGTTCAAATTCGTACCTTATAATGGAGAGAATAGTGGTGGAAGTGAAGGAAACTCTGCATAAATTTAAATATGCCAACTGGGAGACAGTTTGAGTATTTTGATTATAACTTTTGATCTGACCATTGGATCGGCCTAATTCTTGAGGTTCAGAAAAGCTGACTTCCATGTCTACAACTTTTATCTTATAGATATTTTCAAATTGAAATGTTATCAAGGCTAAAATCAAGCTGAAATTGAAGGAATCTATGCAAAAATTCAAAAATGCCAACTTGGAGATAGTTCGAGTAATTTAATCCTAACGTTTGATCTTACCATTGAATCGATCTTATTCTTGAGGTTCTGAAAAGCTGACATCTATGTCTACAACCTTTATGTTATACCCATTTTCAAATTAGAATGTTATCAAGGAGAAACTCGAGATGAAAGTGAAGCCATCTAATCTGAAATTCAAAACCTGTCTAGCAGCAAATAGCTCAATGAGCAGAAATGTCTTCAATGCTCTCCAATGGCTATAAACTTATTTGAAGCTAAAAATCATCCTCCTATCTTCATCTATAAATCGAGATACACTTGAGATGTTCATACCTTTTGCCTACAATGTTTAGAGATGTTCATACCTTTTGCCTCGCTTGTGATAGGTGCCAACGACTAGGGAGCCTTTTTAGGCGGTATATGATGCCCATTAACCCTATTCTCGTCCTTGAAATTTTTTATTGTGGTGGGATTGATTCTATGGGACCATTCCCTGGTTCCTTTGGCTACCTTTTCCTCTTAGTGCCCATTGACTACGTGTTGAAATGGGCTGAAGCCGTAGCATTACGGACAAATGACCACCATGTAGTGGATAAATTTTTGAAGGAGAATGTATTTCCTTGCTTTGGTATGCCCTGGGTCGTCCTCAATGATGTCATTTTTGTATTAGGCCATTTAGGATTGTAAGCACCCCATTTTTGCCCACTTAGCAATCTCCGGCCTGACTAAACTCCCTTTTAAAACCCACAGGAATATCCAAACTCAAACCAACCTTCAGTCCTTTGTCGAATCAAGTCAACTACTTCTCGGGCCCTCCGGGCCCACTAAAAGCCCAACAACCAAAATGCCTCTGGGCATCGTCCAATCTGATTCAATCTAGCATATCTTCTTTAAGATGGTAAGTCCATTCAATTCAAATCCAATCTAGTCTACCAATCGCCTCCCGGGCCCATTAGGCCTAATCACCATTATGGCCCCCGCTCCAGGCACATGTTTAAGAAAGTTCAAAATCCCTCAAGATGATAAGTCCACCCTTCCAAAATGTCCTTAGATAATTAGGTATACTCAATGTGCCATCCCAACCAATTCCGATTTCGTTTCGGTCAACTCCGATAAAAAATGACCATTTTTCTCCTAGGCATGCCAACATGGCATAAATCTCTCTAGACGGTAAATACACTTTCTAGGATCGTCCCCAAACAGTCCAGCATGCTTAATATGTCACTCCAATCCATCCTGACTCTTTCCGACCAATTTCGGTCAAAATAATCATTTTACCCCTAATGGCCCAAGCGGGCCCCGAAACCACAACGGCTCTAGGTACCAAACTGGCGGACCCTATTATACACCCATGTCCAATCCAATGTGAGTCCCGTGACTCTAAACACTTCCAAGTCAACGAGAGTCCCCTAGAACGTCTCACAGATGCTCCACTAGGGTTCTCTTTTCTCTCGATTTCTTGATTATAACAGACCGTCAAATGACTTGAGAAATGTGTAAATTAGGGAATTCCCAGAAGCCTATCCATAGTTCTTTCTATCGATATGGCTCGATTGAATAGATCGCTTCTAGAGGCCCCCGATTGTATGGCTCGAAAGTTACCACTTTCAGAAACCCTTGGAATGTCTCACAATTGCTCTGCTAGGGTTGTCTTTTTCTCCAATTCTATAATTATAACGCATTGTTAGACGACTTGAAAAATGCGTAAATTAGGGAATTCCTAAAATTATTTTTAGAGCACTTTCCATTGGTACGGTCTGATCGGACAGATCGCTTCCCGAAGGTCCTGATCGCATAGCCCAAAGACTACTACTTTTGAACATCCGCAAAGCGTATCACATACGCTCTGCAAAAGTTTGTTTTCATACACACTTCTTGAGGTGATATATCGCTCTTTTAAACACCTTTGAAGCTCCCTGAAAGTTCTTGGTTCTTGAGAAACAATCGGAGAACATCGTGGACATGACCAATTTCCTCGAATCTTTCTCGACTTGCACAATTACTGAGGCAAAGTTAACGCAAAAGTTTCCAACCGCGGAGTGTGTGCTACATGCGCCTAAATTGTGATTAGATTGATCAAAACTTTGCTTGTAGCCTAAGTTGGCGTAGTACAATGAGTTTCACGTGGCAAACATTTAGAGGCTTAGTACAGGCGCATGTAATACATACGCATGGCCAAAATTTGGCTAGGCGCATGTACTACATACGCCAGCCACTTGAAAGTTTGCTTGTAAATATAGGTCTCTGCCTTTACATATTCCAGAATAAAAAACAGTAGCGAAGCTTTGCAAAAAGAGCCTCAGAACTTTTAAATTCTCTATACACCTCACCCTTCAAGTACATAAGTTTGATTCAACCTCTCTCTAGGCTATACACTCCATCTACAAAGCTTCCAATGCCATAGAAGAGCCATTTCCAGCCCCTTCAAGCCTCTCCAAGAACATCTAAGTTCAAGACAAATCATCTATGGAAGCTTGAAAGTGGTTTGAAAACAAAGGTGGTATTCCCTTTTGATTTATGTCTCTCATACTTCTCTCTTCTCCCTCCTAGTCCACTTGGACTACTATTCTCTTTTAACCCCCATCTTCTACCTCCCTTTTTGGCATGCTTGGACAAGTGAGCTCCTAGGTCATATCTAGAGGAAAGCTTATGAGAGCCACCATGTAGGGGGATCTCTCACTAGCCTACTTTAAGAGCACCTAAGTTAGATTCAACCTTTCTTTAGCCCATACACTCAATTTACAAAGCCTTCAATGCCATAAAAGAGCTATTTTCGGCCCCTTCAAACCTCTCCTAGGCTACTTAAGTTTAAGACAAGTCAACCATCGAAGCTTGAAAGTGGTTTAAAGACAAAGGTGGTATTCTCTTTTAATTTATGTTTCTCTCACTTCTCTCTTCTCCCTCCTAGTCTACTCAGACTATTCTTCTCTTTTAACCCCCATCTTCAACCCCCCTTTCTTGCATGCTTGAAACAAGAGAGCTCCTAAGTCATGCCTAGAGAAAAGTTTGTGGGAACCACCTTGTGGAGGGATCTCTCACAAGCCTTCTTTGAGATGGTATAGCCTAGGAGCACCTTGCAAGGTGGTGTGGCCTCTTAGTCTTGTATGATTTCATGATCCTCTTTGCATATGGTTACCATGTTCATGTTTTACATGCTTGGTTCCATTTTCATGTTCTTCATCATTTTTCAAAAACCTTTATTGTTTCCATTCTTACGTCTTTGTCAAACTCCATATTCAAGCATTTCCTTTAAAATGGTTCTAAGAATTGGTTTCTTGAAACTTAAGGTTAAAGCCTAGAATTTCATGCCTTAGGAAACTCCCTTTCACCCCTAATCTCACTTTGTATCCTTGCATTTCATTACTTTTTAAGTTACATTGAAACGGCTTTCGAACCCTTCCTTTCTATATTGATTTTTAAGGATTTACTCTCTTGAGTTTTGTGGTTGAAATGGTCCCTTTGAACCCTCTCTTGAGTGGTTTTCCCATTATCTTGACCATATGAATCCTAGTTCATTAAGGTTGGTCTTTTTCACCCTAAGGGTGGTTTTTAAAACAACTCTCTTCAAGAGATGTTTTCAAAAGGACATTTGTTTTCATTATCGTTAAAATAGTTTTCAAGCACTCTTTTTATATGTGAATTCCTAAGACTTGGCTCTTTTAAGTTATGAGGTTGGAATGGCCCCTATGGAGCCCTTTCTTGAGTGGTATTCCCATCATCTTGCCCATAGGAACCCTAGCTCATTAAGTTGAGTTTTCTACACTCAAAATAATGCTTTCGAAAACACTTTTTCAAGCAAGATTTTTCAAAAGTCCATTTTCTTCATTTTGCATAAAAATGATTTTTCAAAATTGTCATTTCCATATTGGTTTTCAAAGTTTTCACTCTCTTAAGTTAAAGATTGGAATGATCCCCATGTAGCTTTCCTTGGAATGACTCCCTACTCTTGACCATATGAAACCTACACTTACTAGAGCTTTTATGGAAATGATCTTCTTTAAATTTGCATAATTTGTTTTCCAAGTTCTCTACATTTACACTATGGTTTTCAAAATCCATTTTCAAAGTGGATGCACAAAACCACATTTCTAAAACCACTAGGGCCAAACTTTAGATCAAAACCACCTTCCAACTCTAAGTTAATTTAACCCTAGTTGTCTAACCTTAGGTTAACCTAACCCAAGTTAGTTAATCATAGATCACGTTAACCCTAAGATAACCTAACTCTCGTTAGTTAACCCTAGGTCAACCAAGCCTTAGGTTAACCTAACCTTAGTTAGTTAACTGTAGGTCCCCTCAACCCTATGTTAACCTAACCCTAGTTAGCTAAATCCTAGGTCAACCCAACCCTAGGTTAATCTAACCATAGTTAATTAACCTTATATCATCCCAACCAAGGTTAGTAAGCTTCAAGATTCCAATTTAAAGACCCATTTTCAAATAATCTTTCAATTCAAAACCATTATCATGACATACGTTCAAAAACATCCTACTCTCTTGATATTTCAAAAATCAACTCCAAGACATTTTCAAATACTTCTATACTCTATCTTCAAAATGCTTACGAGAGTTCTCTTAAACTTGTCCCAACTAAAATGGCTAGACACTTAATATTTTCCAAAAACTATTTTCAAAACATTTCCAAAAACTCACAACCCTAAAGTGTCCTTAACCTTTTATGGTTAGGGATTCCAAAAGAAGGTGATACATTAAATACAACCTTCAAGGTTGTCTATATTAGGGTTCCAAAACCCTAAGTGTTTTTAAAAGCTCTTTTCAAAAATGATTTTCAAACATCACATTCTTAAAGCAACCCTAACTCTTCCATAGTCAGGATTGATCAAGGATAAGTGAGATATCCAATAAGAGTTTTATAACCCTAAAGTTTTAAAAATCAAAAAGGAAGTCTCTAGCCCCTTTTCCAAATATGTTTTCAAAACTCATAACCCAAAGAGAGTTTAGTTCTTCGATGACTAACCTCTTAAAGGTGATAAAAACATTAAACATACCTTTCATAAGGAATTCAAAACTACTTTCAAAAGTTTTTTGATTACAAGTTCACAAGAGCATTTCCAATCCAAACTCTACCCCAAAGTTTTCAAAACAAGACTTTTCCAAAACTCCATTGAGTTGTTTTAAAAATATTTCAAAACTCTGTTGAGTTAATTTCAAAAACATTTTAAAACATCTTCAAACCTGATTTCAAAAATGTTTCAAACATCCCAAGTCCTATTTTAAAAAGCATTTTTCTAAACTCTCAAGTTCTCTTTTTTCAGAGACCTCAAAGCGTCTTCAAAACTTTCCAAAGACCTTAATGTGTCTTCAAAGCATTCCAAAGACCCTAATGTGCCTCTTTTCTATTGGGCTCTTTTTTGAACTATGAATGACCTGACTCTCGGCAAATAAGATATGTAGACAACTTAAAATGATGCGGTCATAACCTTTATTTCGACTCAAATTCTCTTTCAAAACTTTCTCTCAAGTCAAGATTTCTATTTCAAATCACTTCAAAACTTTTTATTTTTAAATATTTTTTTCCAAAGCTTGCATCATGCATTATTCATCCAAAAAGTGATGACCAAACCACGTTTTCAAAATTCTAAAGTGGATACAAATGGATTTCTAGTAACCGATGATTTGAGTGAGTGAATTAAGGGTGATTAGACATGAAGGTACCAAAAGAGTGAGGTAGGGTGATGATCTTAAAATACTTTTCCTACACGTAACCAACACCGGACCATAGATTTCTAGTTTCAAAGACCAACCTAGAGTCACATTTTCAAAAGGGCTTTAAAACATTTTAAAAGGTTGCTAAAGTAACCTCTTTTAAAAGGTTGCTAAAAACCTTTTTAGGAATGACATTTTCAAAACCTCTTCAAAAAACTTAAGTTTAGTCTTCGGATTACACTTAGTTTTAGGTGATCTAACACATTTTTTATTATGTTCGGTGGCGAATCCAAACTTTTTTCAAAAGTCCTTGTTTAAATCAATTTCAAGTTCAAACTTAGTCGCACTCGTCCTTTTAGGAGATTGCTAAAATAACCTCTTTTAACAAGAGAGTACCGTGTATTTTATCACTTGTGTGTTTTCTCGAGTGCGAAAAACTAGGGTACGACACAATCCATACCCAAAATTACATTAAACTCAAACATAGGCATGACTTGCAAGTCAAACATAAGTCGAAACCCAGACATCTCTAACACACAATCTCTACACACCTGATCAATTCGGACACTACCACTTATAGGGGAATCAATACATAAAGGTGTCTCTAGTAATTCTACCTCCAAACCCAAAGTAGAAGCACAAACACTAGATAGAAAAGAATGTAAAGCACTAGTGTCAAATAGAACTATAACCCAAGTGCTATATAATAAAAACATACCACTAATGACAGAGTGATCAGTGGACTCCTCCTACGGAGTCAATACATAAACACGACCCTGAGTCCTCTAACCTTGAGCTCCTCCATGGCCTCTACCAAAACCCTACCTCTGCTAAGGCTGATACTGCTGATGTTGTGTCCTAACTGTAACTGCTGGGAATTGAGCATGCGTCCCTACTGGTCCATACTGAACATGCTGCTAAGTCTGGTCCGTTTGAGAAGGATAATGCTGTGTAGGGGCAGATTGTAATGTCTGAGAAGATCTAATTACTCCTCGTCTAGCTCCCTTGTGTGGACAATTATATTTACGATTCCCAAGGTCCCCATATAGGAAACATAACTTCTGACCTTACCTAAATCTTGGTCTAGGTTGGTATGTCTGTCTGTACCTTTGACCAGACTGATGAGTCTGCCCATACCTCTGATCAGACTCATGAGTCTATCCCTAAGACTGAGAAAATCTTGGAGAGCCCTATGAATGAAAAGTCCTCTGTGGAGGCCCCTGTGAATAAGAAGTCCTCTACCTCTTCCCGACACTACTATCAAATTGAGTACCCCTCTGATGTGAAATTGTCTCTTCTTTAAGAGTATGAATGTCAACTATCTCCCCCTCTGCTATCAATGCCCTCTCAATAACCTCCAAGTAAGTATGGAGGTTCAACACCATCACCTAACCTCTTATTGCCAGTTTCAAACCCCACTCAAACTTCCTAGTCTTGGACTCCTCATCATGAACAATAGTAGGAGCAAACTTGGCCAACTTTGCAAACTTGGCCTCGTACTCCATAACTATCATATCACACTGAACTAACGCAAGAAACTCATGTATCGTGGCTGCTCTAACCACTGTTGTAAGGTATTGCGCTACTAACAACTCACTAAATCCCTACCAAGACAATGTCACAATATCCGTAAATGTCATTTCATTTTCCACCAATCATTTGCTAGCCTCTCTAGTTGAAAGGCTACTACACAGACTCTAGTCTGACCCTCAGTAAAACCTATAGCATTTAGTATCTTTTCCACATGCATAAGCCAATGCTCTGCAACTGTTAGATTCAACTCTCCCTTAAAAGAAGGTGGGTCATGCTTCTTAAACTCCCAAAGTCCCATTATAGTTCTGTCTCGCTCACTAACAACAGGTGTCCCAATTGGTACTGCAGTAGGAGCCCTAGCTGTCTAGGTAAAAGCCTGAAGCATCTCCCTCATAGCCTCCATCAATCCCCCTTCTCCAATTCCTTCAAAAGTGTAGGCAGGAGTATTTCCTTTACCACGTTCTGACATCGTGCGGTTCTACAAAAGAGAATCAAACTACTAAGTACACAATGAGGAATAAAAAAAATAGCAAAATGTAACAGCACTCAAATAACACATAGGCCCTAATACTACGCCAAGCCCAAGGTATATCGTGAACTTATGCTCTGATACCAAGTTGTCACGCTCCGAAATTTGGGAGTGATTTACATATAAATAACCTATCATCTACTGACAATATCATGCATATTAAAAATGTTCTCCATCCAGCTCTTAAAATTCATAACTGAAACAATAATTAAAATCTAAATCTATGGAAAATATAGAAAATAGAAATAAACAGAGCATTAATCGTCCCAAAATCCCAAAGTAAAATCATACATCTAGTATCTGGCTCTAAACACGAGTCTACAATCATAAAATATATCCAAGAGTCTAATATCTAGAATCCCATCACTAAGTACAGGGAAATCATATCCAGTCTGAATCTAGCATAAAACTATCATGCTCATCCATCATCATGACAATCTAGGAACTGAATTTCCCTCCTCATCTCGGTTAGCACCTGCAAGACTTAGTAGGGGTGACCTATCGCCCGAAGTCAAGATCAACTCCGTGCAGTGTTATGTGACATTGACAGTGACTTGGCATAATCAAGATATAACATAAGTAGGAAAATCATATGGACGAGGTGTATTTCACATTATGAGTTAAATCATATATGAATATTCAATCCATGTACCATGTCATCATGACTGCAATGCAGTGTTACACATCATATGAATTTGAACAATTTCTTGTTATTAAGTCTTTGGGGGAACAATGGCTTTATTGTGCTTCCATCAATGGTGCTATCCATCTACATGTTCTCAAGAGCTTTCACCTTGTGGTACGCTAAACTAATAAAATTCTTGGCTAAGATGATTTTGGACTTTTCACCCAAGGGAGGAACTATCCCTGCTTGCTTATATTTCTCCATTGTTATTCTTATAATCTTATTAACATTTCCATACTTCAATAACCAATATCTTTGCGAGTTCAAAACATGCATCATTGCAATATCTCATAAATAAGCATATTATGTAATCCAAGGCATCGGGAACATAGACAATTTATTGTAAAGTGAGGTAATAAAATAACAATTCATGAATAGCATGCCATAACAGGGTGATCTCACCCACACTGATTATTTCTTTCTTAACATTCCTCACCTCCAGCCAAAGACCCAGCTAATTCTCTCTCTCTCTCTCTAGGCGAAAACTCCTTCTCTCCATTTCTCTCTCTTTACCCTTTTTTTTTTTTTTTTTTTACTTTTTTTCACACAGCCAGAATTATTGTCCAGTCGTGGATGAATTTCTTGCCACTCTTCCTCCAGCAATACACTATTATGTGCGCCCCTCCCAGCCAAACTCTCGCTTGCTCACTTACTAACACGCTCACACACATGCAGCTATGTATATATATACACACATTTTTCACTAGACACACGCATACTACACCCAAACTCACACACCAATCACTCATTACTAACTCTATATGATTCTTTACGTTCACCCAATACATAGATAGGTCCAGCATGGTCACACCCACACCTAGCACCACCTCGATGTATACTGCTGACAATTTAAAGATGCATGATGTGGTATACTTATGCCCACATATATACATATAACAATCAAGGAAAATCAACGAGCGATTGATTTATCATTCTACCTCGTCGCCGTTAGCCGGAGACTTGCCGGAAAAACAAACCGCACCAAGCCTTAACCTTCTCCCACCGAAACACTCTTTTCTTTGCCGTCCTCTAAGAATTTCTCTTGGGTTGCTCTTTCAGCAAATAGAGAAACTTTCTCTACTTCATAACTATATATATATATATATATATAGAGCAACAATATTTAACCCTAATATTTTATTTGGTTTCCAAACTTCCCCAATTACCCACAAATTATAAAATTGCCACTTTGCTTTTTACCTATCTGGTGAGTAATTACTAGAAATGCCCTAACATCTAGCATTAACAAATTTAAATTGTAACAAATACCGAATATCATAAAATAATAATAATAACAATTTACGAGAATTTTGGAGTTTTACACAAATAATTCATGATTCTCACTTTCATACTTTGTGTTGTTTTCTCATTTTAAATTTATATTTATCTATGCTTTTCAAATTATAATTAGATCGATTGATATATGTATTATAAAAATAATAATTAAAATGTATAAACTAAAAGCGAAGATAGAAAAAATAAAGATGTGAAAGAGTAGGGTATAGGGTGAACAAAGAAAAGAAAAAGACTAGCAAAAATATACTGAACATTGTTTTCTTAATAATATACATAATTGTCAAATTTTACACCATTTATTTTAAAAATAAAGATACTAGTGAGCATTAGATTAAAAAGTATTACATTGAAGAGAAAAATAAGTCCACTTAAATATTTCTATACTTATTTATTTTTATATTTTTTCTTATAAAATATTTATTTTTTATACTTATTTGGAGTTATTGTATGAAAAAGGAGTATCATCTAATGCATTGATAATTTTTTTAACTATTATTTTTATTCAACTATATTTTTAATATTTATTTATTGAATAACCGGTGAATTGTTGAATGGATGCTTTGACCGATTCAATAACCAGTACAATTTTGATAACTATGTTCTGACAATAAAATCTTTCAGTATAGTTTTGATAACTATGGTCTCACAATAAAATCTTGGGGGTGGCCAATGTAATTTTTCCTTGCACCAATTGCTTATAGCCCTTCCTACAATTTGTGTTCACTCCCGGAAAACATAAAATATGTCTCAAGGTCGGTTTGATATAACTTTTTTTTTTTTAGCTTTCTTTAACTTTTTTTTGGCTTACAAGCAAAAAACATACCAAAATTTTTATTTTATTTTTTTGTTTTCATAAGCTAATAAAAGTTGAAAATAAAAAAAACACAAAAAAAACTAAAAAAATTTAACTTTTTAACTTATAAACCAAAAAACAAACCTAAAAAAGCTTTAAAAAATAAAAATCAAACGGCCTTTTGAATATTAAGTCAACATAGAAAGGAGCTGCGCATTGACAACCGTCTACCACCTCATGGGGCATAAAAAACGCAACCTTACGTTAATGCTTGTCCTTTTCTGGCTCTAATATTCGAGGCAACTAATCTTCCACATGATATGTTAGGACCAAGAGCAAAATCATCGTCCAAAGCAATGACTCTGTTACCTCATCATCCTATGACGATTACTCTATCAAATTAGGTTTGCTAATCCTTTTGGTCTGTGAAAATAGGAACTAAATGTAAATTAAGATTCTATCAATTTTTCTAATAACTACACTTAAAAAATTTCTAATATTTTAAATTATATTTTAATTTTAATAAGGCTTTAACTAGTGGCATGTTACTTACTAACCCTTTAGATGTGTCATTAGATGAGGGACGTTAGATGTTAGAGACTTAGATCTTTTAAATGTTAAAAAAAAAAAAAAAAAAGAGAAAACATTACTTGAATTTATGCAAATTATGATGACACTATGAACCCTAGGAATACAATACTTTAGGGGTGTAATTAGTCATTAATGGGACTGGATGTAGTTTGCTTCCATTCTTAAAAGAAGCCTAAGCAAGATCTGTTCAGGTACTCATTTCAAACGAAGAGACCAGTCTCTACTCTCTGGGAACTTACTTTCTTGCAACAGTTTCTCCTTGCATTCAACTTTTGGAATTAATGAAAAAATTGCCATTACGCATTTTAAATGGAGAACCATGAAAAATCAAGAAGCTTATAGCCTGCAGTATTGAACCCTTAATCATTAAGTAATGTCAATTAATACTTGTATCCGTAAATGTCAATCAAGTAAAGCCAAAACTGTTAACCTAATTTTATTTTCATCTACAAATTTTTAGTAACCAATCTAATAAACCAATGCTCACTTTCACCTTTTTTTTCCACAAAAAATTACCTGTTTGAAAATAAAAATTATTTATGCATAATTAAATTCGTTTACTAAACAACTCACTAAAACAGTCCCGGGACCCAGTATTGAATGATCATAACTACTGGATTGCATCGAGGGAATCTCATTCCTTTAAAAGATTTTGACCTTCAAAATAAGATTTCTCAAATTCTTAATAGTGGCCACTCAAAGATACAGAGATATTGACTATAGAGAAACCTGAATCATTAATAAGTTAAAGTGATGTACTCCCAAGACACGAGTTTTTTTAAAATTTTTAGATTTTAGACTATTTTTACAATTGATATATATTTATAAGAACTGACACTATCACTGACGATCATAGCAATATGGTTTTATCTTGATCTTCTTTAGTGTACTCTAAGCACACCAACACTCCAATTTGGAATCTACTATACAAATGCCCAAGAAAAACTATAATGCTAAATAGAGGTTATGTGTGTTTTGTCTACCAAGTTAATTTTTTAATTTCAAACAAGTTTAAAAGCACAAGTATCTCGTAGAATTATATCTCTATATATGGTAATCATATTAACACATATAATCCACCTAAAATCTAATTCATAAAGCTTGACAATATCTCATAGATCAAAATAATTGCTTAACCAATATAGATAATGTAAAAGAGAAAAATCTTATTAATGTCATAAATATAGTTGTTGGGGCAAAGAGAAATCAACATAGGGAAGGGCAGGGGGTGTTGTGGGGCTAAGGCAACATGTTGGTTTGTGGTGACTTTTTTAAAATCATGATGTGTTAAATTTTCACAGGGTGATGCCTAATAATTATCCAAGAACAATGATGTAGCCGAATTTAATTTGTTAAAATATTTTTTTAATTAAAATATTTGTTTAGACAAGTCAGGGTACTCTGGTAATTTTTAAGAAAAAGTTAAATAGTGGTTTTTTTTTTTATTAACTCTTATTAAGGAGAGGTCATTGTAATTTTGAAAATGTGGGAGGTCTGTCTCACATTTTAATAAAATCTGAGGCGTGAGCAATGTAATTTTCCCTTGCAACAATTGCTTGTAGCTCTTCATTTGTCTTCACTACCGGAAAACATAAAATATGACTCATAGAATATCAAGTCAACATACAAAGGACCTGTGCATTGACAATCGTGTCCTTTGAAGACGAGAACATCGTGGGCCATAAATAGAGCAACCTAATAGGCAATTACGTGGGTAGTTAGTTTTGTCTTAACAATCAATAAATAGACTGTTTTTACAAGTAATCATGTTAATGCTTGTCATTTTCTGACTCCAATGTTTGAGGCAACTCATGATTCCCTGCCATGGCATATCAAGACAAGGGCAAAAGCATCATCCGAGCGATCATTCTATTACCTCATCAAATTATTTGTTAATGCTTTTGGTCTATGAAAAAAAAGGATTAAATGTAAATTAGGATTTTATTACTTATTACTAATAACTACAATTACTATAGTTTGAATAATTTAAATTATATCTTAACCTTAATGAAACTTTAATTAGTGGCATCTATACCACTAACCATTTAAACGACCATTAGATGAGTGTGGTTAGAGACTGAAATCTTTTAAATAATAAAAAAAAAACATTACTTGAATTTTTGTAATTTGTGATGACAATATTATGCCTATGCATAAAATAAATTAATCATATAATTAGTCATTAATGGGACTAGATGTAGTTTGCTTCCATCCTTGAAAGAAGCATAACCAGGATCTGTTTAAAAACTCATTTCAAATGAAGAGAGCAGAGACCAGTCTCTACTGTCTTGGAACTCATTTTCTTGCAATAGTTTCTCCTTGCATTGGACCTTTGGAATTAATGAAAAAATTTCCCATTACGCATTTTAAATAAAGAACCATGAAAATTCAAGAAGCTTATAGCCTACAATACTACTAATTCCAAAGGACTTGGTATGAACTCCACATAAGATGATCTGTTGACTCAGAGTGAATTTGTCCAACAAAAAACTTAGGCTAAGAAAATGTAAAATCGCCTCTTTTAAACAAACAAGATGTTATGAATGGTGGATGACCAAATGGATGCCAAACTCAATATGTGATGCAAAGAATGGTGGATGACCACCAAACCCTCATTAGCTGCATCTATAAAAGGAACTTCGTGGGAAGAAAACAAAGAGAGGAAAGAAAAGAAGAGAGAAAAAGAAAAGAGAGAGAGGGAGAGAGAAAAGAAAGAGAAAGGAGAAGAGAGAAAATAGAGAAGAAAGAAGAAAGTAAAGAGTGTAGGTAAACTATTTAAATTTCAACTATCTTTTATATTTTGTCCTGTGAAAGAAATATATTCTTGGGTGATCAAGAAAAATATATCCCTAATAGTTTTAGAAGAACTATTTAATTATTATTTGACAGTTTCAGAAGAACTAGTTTTATTATATACTGTACTTGAATATTTTGCTTGCTTAATATTTATTTAGTTTATAATACGTTATCAACACGATACTCTAATTGCTCATGAAAAATATAATTGTGTTCTTCCTTATATCTGTAAGATACTTCATTATATCAATGAAGGTATTTCATTTTATGTGTCATTAATATTTTAGTTACTTTATCTTTATTTTGGGTTCTTTACTGTTAATATTTCAAAACTTTGTTTGTTTATTTCTCCTAGATCTTAAATTTTTGGTTTATAATATTTATAGATCTGGAATTCTTATTTCAATATCTTTCCATAAACATGTGCCTTAACTATATTTTGATATCTGAATTGAAAGTTATAATACGGACAAAAATAATATATATATATATATTTATATATATATATATATATGCAACAATAGTAATTACTATTCATAAACAGTGATTTTACTATTGATGAATAGTACTAACAAATAAAATTTATCTTTTGGCTAAAGATTTGGATGAGTGGGATTTTATCAGATATTTGACCAAAGTTGTATAGTATGTCTTTTTTATATTATTTTTGTTTATCGTGATTTTAAAACTTTGTTATCTTATGAGTGTAGTTATTCTGAAAATATCAAATCTCGCAAAGCTAGAATTTACCTCTCTTGACATTTAAGGCAATAATTATTTATCTTGGGTAGTTGATGCTGAGATTCACTTGTGCGTGAAGGATCTTAAAAATACTATAAAAGAAGAAAATGACGAATCCTAGTAGGATTATGCTAAAGTAGTAATTTTTCTTCGCTATTATATTCACAAAGAATTAAAAACTGAATACCTCACGGTAAAAGACCCACTGAAACTATGACAAAATTTAAAGGAGAGATATGAGCACCAAAATACTATGTTTCTCCCCAAAGCTCGTTATGATTGGATGCACCTGATGTTACAAGATTTTAAAGCTGTTAGTGAGTATAATTCTGCATTATTTAAAATCAGCTCACAATTAAAATTATATGGGCAAACTATTACTGATGAAGATATGTTAGAAAAAACATACTCTACATTTTATGCCTCGAATGTGTTCCTACAGCAGCAATATCGAGAGCGGGGTTTTAAAAAATATTCAGAATTGATATCATGCCTCCTTCTAGCTGAATAAAATAATGAGTTTCTGATGAAAAACCACCAGTCTCGCCTGACCAGCTCTACACGATTCCCTAAAGTGAATGCGGTCTCATTTTATGGACGTGATCGTGGTCGTGGTCGTGGTCGTGGACGTGGACGCGGTCGTGGATGCGGCAGAAATAATTTTTGTCATCGTGGGGGTTATCGTGCAGGTAACAATTATAACAGTTATAATTCTTTAAGTTCTCGAGTTAAGAATAATACACCACACCACCAGTAATGGAACAACTCGTGGAACAACTCTAAAACAAAACAAAAAAATGGAAAAGTTTTATAGAATAAACCTCTTAAAAATTATAAAGATGTTTGTTATATGTGTGATATAAAAGGACATTGGTCACTTACTTGTCGTACGCCGAAACCATTAGTGGATCTTTACCGAGCATCAACACAAGATAAAGGAAAAAATATTGAAATAAATTTCAAAAACTTTGATTACTCAGTAGAAATCACTCACCTTGATATTTTAGATTTCTTTGAAGATCATGATCGAAAAATAGATCATTTAATTGGTGATGGAAATGTCCACACCAACTACTTTATGTTTTGGTTCTATTAAGTTTATTATCATTTTTTGTAATGCTTTTCTAAGTATGTTTCTTTTAAATGAATGTTTTTGTTTTCTTATAAATAAGCAATTTTAATATTTTGTATAGAGACATGCAATCTACCAAAGCATTAATAGCTTACAAGATGAACAATGGAAATATATGTCTAATAGACAGTGCAACAACTCATACAATTCTTTGAGAAAAAAAATATTTTGTCAACTTAATGTTAGCTAAAAATAACGTTAAGACAATATCTGACAGTACAAAATTAATTAAAGGTTCTGGAAGAGCCAATATATTTTTTCCAAAAGGAGCAAAACTCTATATTGACAATGCTATGTATTCAACTAGAGCTATAAGGAATTTGCTCAATTTTAAAGATATACGTAATAATGAATATTATATAGAGACAACAAATGAAGATAATAAAGAATATCTTTATATTACTTCTAATGTTTTATGCTAAAAGCATATATTAGAAAACACTTGCTACCTTCTCTTCTAGATTATATTATACAATATAAGAATTTTAGGATCACCTAAAGTGATGCACTAGAAGTGTTTTGACCCAAAGAATTTTATACTTTGGCATGATCGTTTTGGTCATCTGGGATCAACAATGATGCATCGAATAATTGGGAACTCTCATCCGCATCCGCTAAAGAACCAAAAGATTCTTTTGTCAAGTGATTATACATGTTTTACTTGTTTACAAGGGAAATTAATTGTGAGACCATCCCCTTCAAAGGTAATAGTGGAATCCCTAACCTTTTGATAAAGAATTCAAGGGGATATATGTGGGCTGATACACCCATCATGTGGACCATTTCGTTATTTTATGGTTTTAATAGATGCATTCACTCAATGGTCACATGTTTGGTTGTTTTCTACTCATAACGTTGCATTTGCTAGGCTTATTGCTCAAATCATTAGATTACGAGCATAGTTTCCAGATTACTCGATTAAGTCAATACGACTGGATAATACTAGTGAGTTTACATCTCGAGCTTTTGATGATTATTGCATGTCCATAGGAATTGATGTTGAACATCCTATTGCACATACACACACAAAATGGTCTAGCTGAATCTTTTATTAAACGCCTTCAGCTTATAGCTAGACCTTTACTTATGAGAACAAAATTACATGTTTTTGCTTTGGGACATGCCATATTGCATGCTGCATCATTAGTCTGTGTCCAACCCACTGCTTACCACGAATATTTACCATTACAACTTGTTTTTAGTCAACAACCAAATATTTCACATCTAACGGTTTTTTGTTGTGCTATATATGTACCAATTGTGCCACTACAATATACTAAGATGGGTCCCCAACGTCGACTTGAGATTTATATTGGTTTTGATTCTCCATCTATTATTAAACATCTTAAAACTTTAATAGGGGATGTATTCACTGCACGTTTTACGGATTGTCATTTTGATGAGACACTTTTTTCACTATTAGGGGGAGATAAGGCGCAACTAGAAAAACAACATGAGATTACTTGGAATACTTCCATGGTATCTAATCTTGATCCTTAAACAAATCAATGTGAATCAGAAGTTCGCAGAATTATTTATTTAAAGACGATTGCAAATCAATTACCTGATATGTTTACTGACACAAAGAAGATAACAAAATCATACATACCAACTGCTAATACCCCATCACGTATTGATGTCTCTGTAGGACAATCTGCTAATATAGCAGCAAATGAATCTCAAGCACGCATGAAGCGTGGGAGACCTGTTGGTGCAAAAGACACAATTACTAGAAAGAGGAAGATACAAATACATAAGCAAGTCAGTATTCCAAGAAAAACCATAGCATCTAAACCTCCAGAAGAAGAAACTCCTGTAAAAGAATTCCCAAAAGAGGAACCTCCTAAAGTGATATCTCCTGCAGAGGAAAGTAATAAAATCTCATTAAGTTATGTGAATACAGGAGAAAAATGGAATAGAAATAAAATTATTGTCAACAACATATTTTCATTTAAGGTGGCTCTCGCAATTGCAAGAAGTAACGTAGAAAATGAACCACAGACAGTTGACGAATGTCAATATAGAAATGATTGGTCAAAATGGAAAGAAGCTATTAAGACAAAATTAAACTCATTAGCACAATGCAAAGTATTTGGACCTATAGTCCAAACACTAGAAGATGTAAAACCGGTTGAATAAAAATGGGTATTCGTGGAAAAATAAAATGATAAAAATGAAATCGTAAGATATAAAGCGCAACTAGTAGCATAAGGTTTCGCAGAGACCTGGCATTGATTATGATAAGACATTCTCTCTTTTAATGGATGTCATTACGTTCAGATTCTTAATAGTTTGTCAGTCTCAGAAGGACTGGATATGCGTCTGATGAACGTCGTGACATCCTATTTGTATGGTAAATTAGATAATGATATATATTTGAAAATTCCTGAAGGATTTAAAATGCCTGAAGCAAATATTTCAAAACCTTGAAACTTATATTCTATTAAGCTTCAAAGATCTCTGTATGAATTAAAACAATCTGGACGGATGTGGTACAATTGTCTCAGTGAATATCTATTGAAAAATGGATATGTGAATAATAAAATTTGTCCATACGTTTTTATTAAAAAATCAAAATTAAGATTTGCTATTATTGCAGTCTATGTTGATGATTTGAATCTTCTTGAACACTTAAAGAGCTGACAACAACTACTAGTTATTTAAAGAAAGAGTTTGTAATGAAAGATCTTGGAAAAACTAAAATTTATTTTGAATTGCAAATTGAACATTTATCAAATCAAATTCTCATCCATCAATCCACATATACAGAAAAGGTTTTGAATTGATTTTATATGGATAAAACTCATCCATTGAGTTCTCTTATGATTGTCCAATAACTAGATGTACAAAAGGATCTTTTTCGCCCTTAAGAAAACGATGAAGAACTCCTTGATCTTGAAGTACCATACCTCAGTGTTATTGGAGCTTTTATGTATCTTGCAAATTATACAAGACCCGCTATTGAGTTTTCTGTAAATTTATTGGCAAGATATAGTTCTACACCAACTCAGAGACATTAGAAAGGGGTGAAGCACATATTCCGTTACCTCCAAGGAACAACATATCTGGGTTTGTTCTATTCAAAGAGACCAGAATTAGAGTTAGTTGGCTATGCAGACGTTAGTTACCTCTCTGATCCACATAAAACACGGTCACAAATCGGGTATGTATTTACCTATGGTAACACTGCTATATCTTGGCAATCTGTGAAGCAGCCACTAATTGTAACTTCTTCAAATCATTCTGAGATCATCGCAATTCATGAGGCAAGTCGAGAATGCATTTAGTTGAAATCTATGATCTAACATATTCAAGACAATTGCGGACTATCCTCGATTAAAGATATCTCAACGATATTATATGAAGATAATGTAGCATGTTTTGCATAAATTAAGGGAAGCTACATCAAATGTGACAGAACCAAACATATATCGCCAACATTTTTTTATGTACATGAACTCTAGAAAAACGGTGATATTGATGTTCAGTAAATACGTTCAACTGACAACTTGGCAAACTTATTTACTAAAGTACTCCCAACTGCAACATTTGAGAAATTAGTACACAACATTGGCATGCGTTGTCTTAAAGCTCTTTCATTATGAACAATTGAAGCTATCAACTTCAACTTCATACCAAATGTATGAATGAGGGGGAGTCGCAGACTGTACTCTTTTTCCTTCGCCAATAGTTTTGTTTTCCATATGATTTTTTCTTGGCAATGTTTTAACGAGACAATTTTAACACACCCATTTTTCTTTTGTTAACATGTTTATGAGGTTTCTTATGGCGGTCATGTAAGGGGGAGTGTTATGAATGGTGGATGACCGAATGGATACCAAACTCAACATGTGATGCAAAGAATGGTGGATGACCACCAAACTCTTGTTAGCTGCATCTATAAAAGGAATTTCGTAGGAAGAAAAAAAAAAAAAGAGAAAGAAAAGAGAGAGCGAAAAAAGAAAGAGAAAGAAGAAGAGAGAAAATAGAGAAGAAAGAAGAAAGTAAATAGTGTAGGTAAACTATTTAAATTTCAGTTGTCTTTTATATTTTGTTTTGTGAAATAAATACATTATTGGGTGATCAAGAAAATCTATCTCTAATAGTTCTAAAAAAACTATTTAATTATTATTTGATAGTCTTAAAATAACTAATTTTATTATATATTGTGTTTAAATATTTTACTGACTTAATATTTATTTAATTGTATAACACAAGACACAATAGATATAGGTTGATGAAGGTTCTCCTAACGGGTGCTCTAATTGTTTACAGCTGCTTCCCTCGACTCCCAGTAAAACATAAAATTTGACTTAGACTTGAAACACTATATATGTATATATATGTCTTTGTCTTTTTGGTGGAAGATTTTGAGTGTGAAGTCGAAATAGACACGTTTTGTGGCGTGATCTTTAAAAGAGTAATGTCGTATAACCATAAAATTAATATATAATTTTTTTTATAAAATAATATAATTGAATAAAAGTCTTTTATTTATATATAAAAAAAACACATACACACCCATCATGATAAATTTTAATTACGAATTTCTCTTAAAATATCGTTCTAATTGAATTTCTTTTGTATAATTTTTTTCAAAGGGGAGCATTTTCCTTTTAAAATGAAAAATTCTCCTCTAGATAATTTTTTTAAAGAAAATTTATTCCCCAAGAATGAATAGTAGTGACATATTTGAAATTATGTGCCATAACAGTAAATATAAAAATTAATACCACAAACAGTCATATTATTTTCTATAAAAATTATGTACAAAAATTATATTTCTATATAGCATTACTCTTCTAAAATTAATAAGAGTTGGACACAACTCTTGGTACAATTTCTTAGACAAACAAAAGCAAAAAAACTGAAGGTATACCATCTCCAGTTTGTGCTGCTCTCTCCGCGGTCAATGTGGCTCAGGTCGGGTGACAGTTCTGAGTCATCACAAAAAAAAAAAAAAAAGCAAAAAAGCTAAAGGTATACCTTTAGGTGGTGAAAGGTAAAAACCTCAAACCAGTTGTATATGTTAACAATATATAATTCTTCCCTATATTTAGACGGATTTAGTTGGATATGGTTTTTGAAATAAGATGTCTTCGTCGGCTTGTCCTATTGACATAAATTAATTATTGACTTGTTACTATAATCCATTTATGCCATAAAATATTTTAATAAATCATAATTCCGTGTTCACATTTACTCTTTAGTAATTATTGGCTGTAGCTCTTTTGTACAATTTGTCTCAATTTCCAGAAAAAATAAAAAATGACTCATAGTATCTAGTCATAAAAAAAAAAAAACACAAATTTTTTATTTTGCCTTTATGTATATAGATATGTATGTGGGTGTATCTGTGTGTGCTAGTACAGTTATCTTCTAATAAACGTAAGCAGTAAACTTGATTCAAAGGGAGAAAGGGGGGAGGAAATTGTCTTTCACATGGGGTTTCAAATGCATGAATTACTAACGAACTATACATCTAGAAACCAAATGTACATAACGTTATTTAAATAAAAATATTTAATATATATTATAGATTAAATTCATGTAATAATTTTTTATGCTTAGCAGTACTTTTTTTTTTCTTTCTATTTCGTAACATGAACACTACTAAGAAAATGACTATTTGCGACGCCAAAAACCGTCGCAAATGGGGTGTTTGCAGTCGCAAATGACTATTTGCGACGGATAAGCGACCGCAAAGCAAGGGTCGGTAATGGTGGGTGGCAAATAGTTTTAGCGACGGCCAAGTGACGGCATCTGCCACTTTTAACGACGGTTGTATCCCGTCGCAAATACATCGCGGATAAAAAATAATTGCGACCGGATTTTACCGACACAAATACTTTTTTTTACGACGGTTTCAACCCGTCGCTAATACATTTGCGACACTATTACCGACGGTTTTGTGCCCTGCCAATAACTATTATTAGCGACGGATAAAACAGTCGCAAAAAGAGGTCAAAACTGAAAATCGCAGCCGACTGCTCCCACCTTTAGCGACAGTTTGATGCCGTCGCTAATACTTTTTTTTGGAGGAAAAAATCATTTCCCCTTATTAATTACAAATAATGTTTGTAATTTTTTGTTACACCTGATAAAATACATATTTAACATAATCGAAATAAACAAAATTCTAACATTCATTTAAATTCAAATACTTACAAAATACTTAACAAAATAAACAAACTTTTAAACATTTATCCAAAAAAATAATATCTCCCAATAACATCGAAATGGTTTAATTAAATTACATATAGTCTGTCGCAAAATAACATTCCTAATCCAACGTCCATACAATAAAAGAGTTTTTAGTTTATCACAAACTAAGGCCATATAAGAGCATCATCAACCTATTCTTTAAGAACAACCTGAAAAAAAAAATCAAAATATTAGATTCAATAATAAATTACACAATAAAGATAATTAATAAATATGCATGTATTTATATGGGGTTATTGAAATAAAAATGCAATTTACATCACGAGAATGCCAAGCTACATGTCGGCCGGCAGATTCTGTAACAGTTTTAACATGTTGCCGAGATCTTTATAAGAGAGCATTAGGTTTCCGGACATTCTGAACAAAAACTTTATAGAAATTTGGATCCAATGGTTCTCCACCAAATTCTGCCAAAGGATTCGTACTAATAAGAAGTCCTTCGGCTAATTCGAGTTTCGGAATACCAAAACAAAGCAAAGAAACCTTTACTCCTTTCTACAACAATGAGTGGAATGTCTTAAAAATATGAAAGAAAATTCTTATATATAACACAAGTAAAAAAATTAACACGATCGTCAATAAAAAACAAATATTTCTAAAAAAAAAGAAAGGAAACTATGCCACAACTCTTATACCGAGAGTCCGGCAACCGTGCAGTTTTTTCCCACACGTCACATGTGCCTGGAACTTGCTATGTGTCAAGTTTGATGGACTTCCAAGACCGTTTGAAGGTTTTAGTACCGAAAGGGTTTGAGTAACATGTTTTTCTCAAAAAAAAAATAAGGAAAAATATCACAACTCTTAAACCATGAGTCCGGCAACCGTGCCGATTTTTTCCACATGTCACCCGTGACTATAACATGCTACGAGTGAAGTTTGACGGACTTCCGAGACCGTTTGAAGGTTTTAATACCGAAAGGGCTTGCAAAACAGTTTTTTATGAAAAAAAAAGTAAGGAAAAATTGCCACAACTCTTAGACCGTGAGTCCGGCAATCGTGTTGTTTTCTCCCACACGTCACTCGTGTCTAGAACATGTTACGTGTCAATTTTGATAGACTTCCGACACCGTTTGAAGGTTTTAGTACCGAAAGGGCTAGAGTAACATGTTTTTCTCAAAAAAAAGAAAAGAAAAAATGCAACAACTCTTACACTAACAGTTCGGCAATCGTGCCGTTTGTTCCCACACGTCACTCATGCCTAGAACATGCTACGTGTGAAGTTTGACAGACTTCCGAGACCGTTTGAATGTTTTAGTACTGAAAGAGCTTGAAAAACTGTTTTTTATGAAAAACAAATAAGGAAAAATTGCCAAAACTCTTAGACTGTGACTCCGGCAACCGTGCCGTTTTTTCCCACACATCACTCGTGCCTAGAACATGCTACATGTCAAGTTTGACGGACTTCCGAGATCGTTTGACGGTTTTAGTACCGAAACGGGTTGAAAAACAGTTTTTCTCAAATAAAAGTGAGGAAAAAATGTCACAACTCTTAGACCGTGAGTCCGGCAACCGTGCCGTTTTTCCCACACGTCACTTGTGCCTAGAACATGCTACGTGTCAAGTTTGACGGACTTCCGAGACCGTTTGACGGTTTTAGTACGGAAAAGGGTTCAAAAACAGTTTTTTATGAAAAAAAAGAATGGAAAAAATGCAACAACTCTTAGACCATGAGTCCGGCAACCGTGCCGTCTTTTCCCACACGTCATTCGTGCCTAGAACATGCTACATGTCAAGTTTGACGGACTTCCGAGACCGTTTGACGGTTTTAGTACGGAAAAGGGTTGAAAAACAGTTTTTTATGGAAAAAAAGTAAGGAAAAATGCAACAACTCTTACACCGAGAGTCCGGCGAACGTGCCGTTTTTTCCCACACGTCAGTCGTGCCTAGAACATGCTACGTGTGAAGTTTGAAGGAATTCCGAGGCCGTTTGAAGGTTTTAGTACCGAAAAGGGTTGAAAAACAGTTTTTATGAAAACAAAGTAAGGAAAAAACGCCACAACTCTTAGACTGCGGGTCCGGCAACGGTGCCGCTTTTTCCCAAACATCATTCACGCCTTGAACATGCTACGTGTCAAGTTTGACGGACTTCCGAGACCATTTGACGGTTTTAGTACCGAAAAGTGTTGAAAAACAGTTTTTTCTTCAAATAAAAGTAAGGAAAAAATATCAAAACTCTTAGACCGTGACCCCGGCAACCGTGCCGTTTTCTCCCACACATCACTCGTGCCTAGAACATGCTACGTGTGAAGTTCGACGGGCTTCCGAGACCGTTTGACGGTTTTAGTACCGAAAAGTGTTGAAAAACAGTTTTTTCTTCAAGTAAAAGTAAGGAAAAAATATCAAAACTCTTAGACCGTGACTCCGGGAACCGTGCCGTTTTTTCCCACACGTCACTCGTGCCTAGAACATGCTACGTGACAGGTTTGACGGACTTCCGAGGCCGTTTGACGGTTTTAGTACGGAAAAGTGTTGAAAAACAGTTTTTTATGAAAAAAAAGTAAGGAAAAAATGCCACAACTCTCAGACCGTGAGTCCGGAAACCGTGCCGTTTTTTCCACCACGTCACCCGTGCCTACAACATGGTACGTGTGAAGTTTGATGGACCTCCGAGACCGTTTGACGGTGTTAGTACCAACAGGCTTCAAAAACTGTTTTTTATGAAAAAAAAGTAAGGAAAAATTGCCACAAGTCTTAGACCGTGACTCCGGCAACTGTGCCATTTTTTCCCACACGTCACTCGTGCCTAGAACATGCTACGTGTCAAGTTTGACAGACTTCCGAGACCGTTTGATGGTTTTAGTACCGAAAATGGTTCAAAAACAGTTTTTTATGAAAAAAAAGTATGGAAAAAATGCAACAACTCTTAGACCGTGAGTCTGGCAACCGTGCCGTTTTTTCCCACATGTCACTCGTGCCTAGAACATGCTACGAGTCAAGTTTGGCGGACTTCCGAGACCGTTTGACGGTTTTAGTACGGAAAAGGGTTCAAAAACAGTTTTTTATGAAAAAAAAGTAAGGAAAAAATGCAACAACTCTTAGACCGTGAGTCCGGCAAACATGCCCATTTTTTCCCACATGTCACTCGTACGTAGAACATGCTACGTGTCAAGTTTGAAGGAATTTTGAGGCCGTTTGAAGGTTTTAGTACCGAAAAGGGTTGAAAAACAGTTTTTTATGAAAAGAAAGTAAGGAAAAAACGCCACAACTCTTAGACCGCGAGTCCGGCAACCGTGCCGTTTTTTCCCACATGTCATTCGTGCCTAGAACATGCTACGTGTCAAGTTTGATGGACTTCCGAGACCGTTTGACGGTTTTAGTACCAAAAAGTGTTGAAAAACAGTTTTTCCTTCAAATAAAAGTAAGGAAAAAATATCAATACTCTTAGACCGTGACTCCGGCAACTGTGCCGTTTTTTCCCACACGTCACTCGTGCTTAGAACTTCCTACGTGTGAGGTTTGAAGGAATTCCGAGGCCGTTTGAAGGTTTTAGTACCAAAAAAGGTTGAAAAACAGTTTTTTATGAAAAAAATGTAAGCAAAAAATGCCACAACTCTTAGACCGTGAGTCCGGAAACTGTGCCGTTTTTTCCCAAATGTCACCCGTGCCTAGAACATGCTACGTGTGAAGTTTGATGGACTTCCGAGACCGTTTGACGGTGTTAGTACCAACGGGCTTCAAAAACTGTTTTTTATGAAAAAAAAAGTAATGAAAAATTGCTACAACTCTTAGACTGTGACTCCGGAAACCGTGCCGTTTTTTCCCACACGTCACTCATGCCTAGAACAAGTTACGTGTCAAGTTTGACGGACTTCCGAGACCGTTTGACGGTTTTAGTACGAAAAAGGGTTCAAAAACAGTTTTTTATGAAAAAAAAGTATGGAAAAAATGCAACAACTCTTAGACCGTGACTCCGGCAACCGTGCCATTTTTTCCCACACGTCACTCGTGCCTAGAACATGCTACGTGTCAAGTTTGACGGACTTCCGAGACCGTTTGACGGTTTTAGTACCGAAAAGGGTTGAAAAACAGTTTTTTATGAAAAAAAAAGTAAGGAAAAAATGCAACAACTCGTAGACCGTGAGTCCGGAAAACGTCCCGTTTTTTCGCACACGGCACACGTGCCTAGAACATACTACGTGTCATGTTTGACGGACTTCCGAGGCCGTTTGAAGGTTTTAGTACCGAAAAGGGTTGAAAAACAGTTTTTTATGAAAAAAAAAGTTAGAAAAAAACGCCACAACTCTTAGACCGCGAGTCCGGCAACCGTGCCGTTTTTTCCCACACGTCATTCGTGCCTAGAACAAGCTACGTGTCATGTTCGACGGACTTTCGAGACCGTTTGACGGTTTTAGTACCGAAAAGTGTTGAAAAACAGTTTTTCCTTCAAATAAAAGTAAGGAAAAAATATCAAAACTCTTAGACCGTGACCCCGGCAACCGTTCCATTTTTTTCCCTCGCGTCACTCGTGCCTAGAACAAGCTACGTGTCAAGTTTGACGGACTTCCGAGACCGTTTGACGGTTTTAGTACAGAAAAGCTTTGAAAAACAGTTTTTTATGAAAAAAAAGTAAGGAAAAAATGTAACAGCTCGTAGACCGTGGGTCCGGCAAACGTCCCATTTTTTCGCACACGTCACACGTGCCTAGAACATGCTACGTGTCATGTTTGATGGACTTCCGAGGCCGTTTGAAGGTTTTAGTACCGAAAAGGGTTGAAAAACAGTTTTTATGAAAAAAAAGTTAGAAACAAATGCCACAACTCTTAGACCGCGAGTCCGGCAACCGTGCCGTTTTTTCCCACACGTCATTCGTGCCTAGAACAAGCTACGTATCATGTTTGACGGACTTTCGAGACCGTTTGACGGTTATAGAACCGAAAAGTGTTGAAAAACAGTTTTTCCTTCAAATAAAAGTAAGGAAAAAATATCAAAACTCATAGACCGTGACTCCGGAAACCGTTCCATTTCCTTCCCACACGTCACTTGGCCTAGAACAAGCTACGTGTCTAGTTTGACGGACTTCCGAGACCGTTTGACGGTTTTAGTACGGAAAAGGTTTGAAAAACAGTTTTTTATGAAAAAAAAGTAAGGAAAAAATGCAACAACTCTTAGACCGTGAGTCCGGCAAACGTGCCATTTTTTCCCACACGTCACTCGTGTGTAGAACATGCAACGTGTCAAGTTTGAAGGAATTCCGAGGCCGTTTGAAGGTTTTAGTACCGAAAAGGGTTGAAAAACAGTTTTTTATGAAAAAAAAGTAAGGAAAAAATGCCACAACTCTTAGACCGCGAGTCCGGCAACCGTGCCGTTTTTTCCCACACGTCATTCGTCCCTAGAACATGCTACGTGTGAAGTTTGACGGACTTCCGAGACCGTTTGACGGTTTTAGTACGGAAAAGGGTTGAAAAACAGTTTTTTATGAAAAAAATGGAAGGAAAAAATGCAACAACTCTTACACCGTGAGTCCGGCAAACGTTCCTTTTTTTCCCACACGTCACTCGTGCCTAGAACATGCTACGTGTCAAGTTTGACGGACTTCCGAGACCGTTTCACGGTTTTATTACGGAAAAGGGTTGGAAAACAGTTTTTTATGAAAAAAAAGTAAGGAAAAAATGCAACAACTCTTAGACCGTGAGTCCGGAAAACGTGCCGTTTTTTTTCACACGTCACTCGTGCCTAGAACATGCTACGTGTCAAGTTTGACGGACTTCCGAGACCGTTTGACGGTCTTAGTACGGAAAAGGGTTCAAAAACAGTTTTTTATGAAAAAAAAGTATGGAAAAAATGCAACAACTCTTAGACCGTGACTCCGGCAACCGTGCCATTTTTTCCCACACGTCACTCGTGCCTAGAACATGCTACGTGTCAAGTTTGACGGACTTCCGAGACCGTTTGACGGTTTTAGTACCGAAAAGGGTTGAAAAACAGTTTTTTATGAAAAAAAAGTATGGAAAAAACGCCACAACTCTTAGACCGTGACTCCGGCAACCGTGCTGTTTTTTCGACACGTCACTCGTGCCTAGAACATGCTATGTGTCACGTTTCACGGATTTCCGAGACCGTTTGACGGTTTTAGTACCGAAAAGTGTTGAAAAACAGTTTTTCCTTCAAATAAAAGTAAGGAAAAAAGATCAAAACTCTTAGACTGTGACTCCGGCAACCCTGCCGTTTTTTCCCACACGTCACCCGTGCCAGGAACATACTACGTGTCAAGTTTGACGGACTTCCGAGGCCGTTTGACGGTTTTAGTACGGAAAAGGGTTGGAAAACAGTTTTTTATGAAAAAAAAAGTAAGGAAAAAATGCAACAACTCGTCGACCGTGAGTTTGGAAAACGTCCCGTTTCTTCCCACATGTCACACATGCCGAGAACATGCTACGTGTCATGTTTGACGGACTTCCGAGGCCGTTTGAAGGTTTTAGTACGGAAAAGGGTTGAAAAACAGTTTTTTATGAAAAAAAAGTAAGGAAAAAACGCCACAACTCTTAGACCGCAAGTCCGGCAACCGTGCCATTTTTTCCCACACGTCATTCCTGCCTAGAACATGCTATGTGTCAGGTTTGACGGACTACCGAGACCGTTTGACGGTTTTAGTACCGAAAAGTGTTGAAAAACAGTTTTTCCTTCAAATAAAAGTAAGGAAAAAAGATCAAAACTCTTAGACTGTGACTCCGGCAACCTTGCCGTTTTTTCCCACATGTCACCCGTGCCAGGAACATACTACGTGTCAAGTTTGACGGACTTCCGAGGCCATTTGACGGTTTTAGTACGGAAAAGGGTTGGAAAACAGTTTTTTATGAAAAAAAAAAGTAAGGAAAAAATGCAACAACTCGTCGACCGTGAGTCTGGAAAACGTCCCGTTTCTTCCCACATGTCACACATGCCGAGAACATGCTACGTGTCATGTTTGACGGACTTCCGAGGCCGTTTGAACGTTTTAGTACGGAAAAGGGTTGAAAAACAATTTTTTATGAAAAAAAAGTAAGGAAAAAACGCCACAACTCTTAGACCGCGAGTCCGGCAACCGTGCCATTTTTTCCCACACGTCATTCCTGCCTAGAACATGCTACGTGTCAAGTTTGACGGACTTCCGAGACCGTTTGACGGTTTTAGTACCGAAAAGTGTTGAAAAACAGTTTTTCCTTCAAATAAAAGTAAGGAAAAAATATCAAAACTGTTAGACCGTGACTCCGGGAACCGTGCCGTTTATTCCCACACGTCACTCGTGCCTAGAACATGGTACGTGTCAGGTTTGAAGGACTTCCGAGACCGTTTGATGGTTTTAGTACGGAAAATGGTTCAAAAACAGTTTTTTATGAAAAAAAAGTAAGGAAAAAACGCCACAACTCTTAGACCGCAAGTCCGGCAACCGTGCCATTTTTTCCCACACGTCATTCCTGCCTAGAACATGCTATGTGTCAAGTTTGACGGACTACTGAGACCGTTTGACGGTTTTAGTACCGAAAAGTGTTGAAAAACAGTTTTTCCTTCAAATAAAAGTAAGGAAAAAAGATCAAAACTCTTAGACTGTGACTCCGGCAACCCTGCCGTTTTTTCCCACACGTCACCCGTGCCAGGAACATACTACGTGTCAAGTTTGACGGACTTCCGAGGCCGTTTGACGGTTTTAGTACGGAAAAGGGTTGGAAAACAGTTTTTTATGAAAAAAAAAGTAAGGAAAAAATGCAACAACTCGTCGACCGTGAGTCTGGAAAACGTCCCGTTTCTTCCCACATGTCACACATGCCGAGAACATGCTACGTGTCATGTTTGACGGATTTCCGAGGCCGTTTGAAGGTTTTAGGACGGAAAAGGGTTGAAAAACAATTTCTTATGAAAAAAAAGTAAGGAAAAAACGCCGCAACTCTTAGACCGCGAGTCCGGCAACCGTGCCATTTTTTCCCACACGTCATCCCTGCCTAGAACATGCTATGTGTCAAGTTTGACGGACTTCCGAGACCGTTTGACGGTTTTAGTACCGAAAAGTGTTGAAAAACAGTTTTTCCTTCAAATAAAAGTAAGGAAAAAATATCAAAACTGTTAGACCGTGACTCCGGGAACCGTGCCGTTTATTCCCACACGTCACTCGTGCCTAGAACATGGTACGTGTCAGGTTTGAAGGACTTCCGAGACCGTTTGATGGTTTTAGTACGGAAAATGGTTCAAAAACAGTTCTTTATGAAAAAAAAGTAAGGAAAAAACGCCACAACTCTCAGACCGCGAGTCCGGCAACCGTGCCCTTTTTTTTCCAGAAGTTACTCGCGCCTAGAACATGCTACGTGTCATGTTTGATGGACTACTGAGACCGTTTGACGGTTTTAGTACGGAAAAGGGTTCAAAAACAGTTTTTTATGAAAAAAAAAGTATGGAAAAAATGCAACAACTCTTAGACCGTGAGTCCGGAAACCGTGCCGTTTTTTTCCACACGTCACCCGTGCCTAGAACATGCTACGTGTGAAGTTTGATGGACTTCCGAGACCGTTTGACGGTGTTAGTACCAACAGGCTTCAAAAACTGTTTTTTATGAAAAAAAAGTAAGGAAAAATTGCCACAACTCTTAGACCGTGACTCCGGCAACCCTGCCATTTTTTCCCACACGTCACTCGTGCCTAGAACATGCTACGTGTCAAGTTTGACGGACTTCCGAGACCGTTTGACGGTTTTAGTACCGAAAAGGGTTCAAAAACAGTTTTTTATGAAAAAAAAGTATGGAAAAAATGCAACAACTCTTAGACCGTGACTCCGGCAACCGTGCCATTTTTTCCCACACGTCACTCGTGCCTAGAACATGCTACGTGTCAAGTTTGACGGACTTCCGAGACCGTTTGACGGTTTTAGTACCGAAAAGGGTTGAAAAACAGTTTTTTATGAAAAAAAAATATGGAAAAAATGCCACAACTCTTAGACCGTGACTCCGGCAACCGTGCTGTTTTTTCGACACGTCACTCGTGCCTAGAACATGCTACGTGTCACGTTTCACGGATTTCCGAGACCGTTTGACGGTTTTAGTACCGAAAAGTGTTGAAAAACAGTTTTTCCTTCAAATAAAAGTAAGGAAAAAAGATCAAAACTCTTAGACTGTGACTCCAGCAACCCTGCCGTTTTTTCCCACACGTCACCCGTGCCAGGAACATACTACGTGTCAAGTTTGACGGACTTCCGAGGCCGTTTGACGGTTTTAGTACGGAAAAGGGTTCAAAAACAGTTTTTTATGAAAAAAAAAGTAAGGAAAAAATGCAACAACTCTTAGACCGTGAGTCCGGCAAACGTGCCGTTTTTTCCCACACGTCACTCGTGCCTAGAACATGCTACGTGTCAAGTTTGACGGACTTGTGAGCCCGTTTGACGGTTTTAGTTCGGAAAAGGGTTCAAAAACAGTTTTTTATGAAAAAAAAGTAAGGAAAAAATGCAACAACTCTTCGACAGTGAGTCCGGAAACCGTGCCGTTTTTTTCCACACGTCACCCGTGCCTAGAATATGCTACGTGCGAAGTTTGTTGGATTTCCAAGACCGTTTGACGGTGTTAGTAGCAACGGGCTTCAAAAACTGTTTTTTATGAAAAAAAAAAGTAAGGAAAAATTGCCACAACTCTTAGACCGTGACTCCGGAAACCGTGCCGTTTTTTCCCACACATCACTCGTGCCTAGAACATGCTACGTGTCAAGTTTGACGGACTTCCGAGACCGTTTGACGGTTTTAGTACCGAAAAGGTTTGAAAAACAGTTTTTTATGAAAAAAGAAGTAAGGAAAAAATGCAACAACTCTTAGACCGTGAGTCCGGCAAACGTGCCGTTTTTTCCCACACGTCACTTGTGCCTAGAACATGCTACGTGTCAAGTTTGACGGACTTCCGAGGCCGTTTGACGGTTTTAGTACAGAAAGGGGTTCAAAAACAGTTTTTTATGAAAAAAAAGTATGGAAAAAATGCAACAACTCTTGGACCGTGACTTCGGCAACCGTGCTGTTTTTTCCCACACGTCACTCGTGTCTAGGACATGCTACGTGTCAGGTTTGACGGACTTCCGAGACCGTTTGACGGTTTTAGTACGGAAAAGGGTTCAAAAACAGTTTTTGATGAAAAAAAAGTATGGAAAAGATGCAACAACTCTTAGGCTGTGAGTCCAGCAACCGTGCCATTTTTTCCCACTCGTCACTCGTGCCTAGAACATACTACGTGTCAAGGTTGACGGACTTCCGAAACCGTTTGACGGTTTTAGTATCGAAAAGGGTTGAAAAACAGTTTTTTATGAAAAAAAGTATGGAAAAAATGCAACAACTCTTAGACCGTGGGTCCGGGAAACGTGCCGTTTTTTCCCACACGTCACTTGTGCCTAGAACATGCTACGTATCAAGTTTGACGGACTTCCGAGGCCGTTTGACGGTTTTAGTACAGAAAAGGGTTCAAAAACAGTTTTTTATGAAAAAAAAAGTATGGAAAAAATGCAACAAGTCTTAGGCCGTGAGTCCGGCAACCGTGCCATTTTTTCCCACACGTCATTCGTGCCTAGAACATGCTACGTGTAAAGTTTGAAGGAATTCCGAGGCCGTTTGAAGGTTTTAGTACCGGAAAGGGTTGAAAAACTGTTTTTTACGGAAAAAAAGTAAGGAAAAAACGCCACAACTCTTAGACAGCGAGTCCGGCAACCGTGCCATTTTCTCACACACGTCATTCGTGCCTAGAACATGCTACGTGTGAGGTTTGATGGACTTCCGAGACCGTTCGACGGTGTTAGTACCGACGGGCTTCAAAAACTATTTTTTATGAAAAAAAAAAAGTAAGGAAAAATTGCCACAACTCTTAGACCGTGCCTTCGGCAACCGTGCCGTTTTTTCCCACACATCATTCGTGCCTAGAACATGCTACGTGTCAAGTTTGACGGACTTCCGAGACCGTTTGACGGTTTTAGTACCGAAAAGGGTTGAAAAACAGTTTTTTATGAAAAAAAAGTATGGAAAAAATGCAACAACTCTTAGACCGTGACTCCGGCAACCGTGCTGTTTTTTCTCACACGTTACTCGTGCCTAGAACATGCTACGTGTCAAGTGTGACGGACTTCCGAGACCGTTTGATGGCTTTAGTACGGAAAAGGGTTCAAAAACAGTTTTTTATGGAAAAAAAGTATGGAACAAATGCAACAACTCTTAGACCGTGACTCCGGCAAACGTGCTGTATTTTTCCACACGTTACTCGTGCCTAGAACATACTTCGTGTCATGTTTGACGGACTTCCGAGACCGTTTGACGGTTTTAGTACGGAAAAGGGTTCAAAAACAGTTTTTTATGAAAAAAAAAGTATGGAAAAAATGCAACAGGTCTTAGGCCGTGAGTCCGGCAACCGTGCTATTTTTTCCCACACGTCATTCGTGCCTAGAACATGCTACGTGTAAAGTTTGAAGGAATTCCGAGGCCGTTTGAAGGTTTTAGTACCGGAAAGGGTTGAAAAACTGTTTTTTACGGAAAAAAAAGTAAGGAAAAAACGCCACAACTCTTAGACAGCGAGTCCGGCAACCGTGCCATTTTCTCACACACGTCATTCGTGCCTAGAACATGCTACGTGTGAGGTTTGATGGACTTCCGAGACCGTTCGACGGTGTTAGTACCGACGGGCTTCAAAAACTATTTTTTATGAAAAAAAAAAGTAAGGAAAAATTGCCACAACTCTTAGACCGTGCCTTCGGCAACCGTGCCGTTTTTTCCCACACATCATTCGTGCCTAGAACATGCTACATGTCAAGTTTGACGGACTTCCGAGACCGTTTGACGGTTTTAGTACCGAAAAGGGTTGAAAAACAGTTTTTTATGAAAAAAAAGTATGGAAAAAATGCAACAACTCTTAGACCGTGACTCCGGCAACCGTGCTGTTTTTTCTCACACGTTACTCGTGCCTAGAACATGCTACGTGTCAAGTGTGACGGACTTCCGAGACCGTTTGATGGCTTTAGTACGGAAAAGGGTTCAAAAACAGTTTTTTATGGAAAAAAAGTATGGAACAAATGCAACAACTCTTAGACCGTGACTCCGGCAACTGTGCTGTTTTTTCCCACACATCAGTCATGCCTAGAACATGCTACGTGTCGAGTTTGACGGACTTCCGAGACCGTTTGACGGTTTTAGTACGGAAAAGGGTTCAAAAACAGTTTTTTATGAAAAAAAAGTATGGAAAAAATGCAACGACTCTTAGGCCGTGAGTCCGGCCACCATGCCGTTTTTTCCCCACACGTCACTCGTGCCTAGAACATGCTACGTGTCAAGTTTGACGGTCTTCCGAGACCGTTTGACGGTTTTAGTACGGAAAAGGGTTGAAAAACAGTTTTTTATGAAAAAAAGTATGGAAAAAATGCAACAACTCTTAGACCGTGAGTCCGGCAACCGTGCCATTTTTTCCCACACGTCACGCGTGCCTAGAACATCCTACGTGTCAAGTTTGATGGACTTCCGAGACCGTTTGACGGTTTTAGTACGGAAAAGGGTTCAAAAACAGTTTTTTATGAAAAAAAAGTACGGAAAAAATGCAACAACTCTTAGACTGTGAGTTCGGCAAACGTGCCATTTTTTCCCACACATCACTCGTGCGTAGAACATGCTACGTGTCATGTTTGAAGGAATTCCGAGGCCGTTTGATCGTTTTAGTACCGAAAAGGGTTGAAAAACAGTTTTTTATGAAAAGAAAGTAAGGAAAAAAAGCCACAACTCTTAGACCGCGAGTCCGGCAACCGTGCCGTTTTTTTCCCACACGTCACCCGTGCCTAGAACATGCTACGTGTCATGTTTGATGGACTTCCGAGACCGTTTGACGGTTTTAGTACGGAAAATAGTTCAAAAACAGTTTTTTATGAAAAAAAAGTGAGGAAAAAATGCAACAACTCTTAGACCGTGAGTCCAGAAATGTGCCGTTTCTTCCCACATGTCACACGTGCCTAGAACATGCTACGTGTCAAGTTTGACGGACTTCCGAGGCCGTTTGACCATTTTAGTATGGAAAAGGGTTCAAAAACAGTTTTTTATGAAAAAAAAAAATGGAAAAAATGCAACAACTCTTAGACCGTGACTCTGGCAACCGTGAGGTATATTCCCACACGTCACCCGTGCCTAGAACATGCTAGGTGTCATGTTTGACGGACTTCCAAGACCATTTGACGATTTTAGTACGGAAAAGGGTTGAAAAACAGTTTTTTATGAAAAAAAAAGTATGGAAAAAATGCAACAACTCTTAGACCGTGAGTCCGGCAAACGTGCCGTTTCTTCCCACACGTCACTCGTGCCTAGAACATGCTACGTGTCAAGTTTGACGGATTTCCGAGGCCGTTTGACGGTTTTAGTACGGAAAAGGGTTCAAATACAGTTTTTTATGAAAAAAAAGTAAGGAATAAATACAACAACTCTTAGACCGTGACGCCGGCAAACGTGCCGTTTTTTCCCACACGTCACTCGTGCCTAGAACATGCTACGTGTCAAGTTTGATGGATTACCGAGACCGTTTGACGGTTTTAGTACGAAAAAGGGTTCAAAAACAGTTTTTTATGAAAAAAAAAGTACGGAAAAAATGCAACAACTCTTAGACCGTGAGTCCGTCAAACGTGCCGTTTCTTCCCACACGTCACTCGTGCCTTGAACTTGCTACGTTTCAAGTTTGACGGACTTCCGAGGCCGTTTGACGGTTTTAGTACCGAAAAGGGTTGAAAAACAGTTTTTTATGAAAAAAAAGTAAGGAAAAAACGCCACAACTCTTAGACCGCGAGTCCGGCAACCGTGCCGTTTTCTCCCACACGTCATTCGTGCCTAGAGCATGCTACGTGTCAAGTTTTTCGGATTTCCGAGACCGTTTGACGGTTTTAGTACCGAAAAGTGCTGAAAAACAGTTTTTTATGAAAAAAAGTAAGGAAAAAATGCAACAACTCTTAGACCGTGAGTCCGGCAAATGTGCCGTCTCTTCCCACACGTCACTTGTGCCAAGAACATGCGACGTGTCAAGTTTGATGGACAACTGAGACCGTTTGACGGTTTTAGTACGGAAAAGGGTTCAAAAATAGTTTTTTATGAAAAAACAATACGGAAAAAATGCAACAACTCTAGGACCGCGACTCCGGAAACCGTGCGGTTTTTTCCCACACGTCACTCGTGCCTAGAACATGCCACGTGCCATGTTTGACGGACTTCCGAGACCGTTTGACAGTTTTAGTACAGAAAAGGGTTGAAAAACAGTTTTTTTGAAAAACAAAGTACGGAAAAAATGCAACAACTCTTAGACCGTGAGTCCGGAAAACGTGACGTTTTTTCCCACACGTCACTCGTGCCTAGAACATGCTACGTGTCAAGTTTGACGGACTTCCGAGGCCGTTTGACGGTTTTCGTACGGAAAGGGTTCAAAAACAGTTTTTTATAAAAAAAAAGTAAGGAAAAAATGCAACAACTCTTAGGCCGTGAGTCCGGCCACCGTGCCATTTTTTCCCACACTTCACTCGTGCCTAGAACATGCTACGTGTCAAGTTTGATGGATTACCGAGACCGTTTGACGGTTTTAGTACGAAAAAGGGTTCAAAAACAGTTTTTTATGAAAAAAAAAGTACGGAAAAAATGCAACAACTCTTAGACCGTGAGTCCGGTAAACGTGCCGTTTTTTCCCACACGTCACTCGTGCGTAGAACATGCTACGTGTCAATTTTGAAGGAATTCCGAGGCTGTTTGAAGGTTTTAGTACCGAAAAGGGTTGAAAAACAGTTTTTTATGAAAAAAAAAGTAAGGGAAAAACGCCACAACTCTTAGACCGCGAGTCCAGCAACCGTGCCGTTTTTTCCCACACGTCATCCGTGTCTAGAACATGCTACGTGTCAAGTTTGACGGACTTCCGAGACCGTTTGACGGTTTTAGTACCGAAAAGTGTTGAAAAACAGTTTTTCCTTCAAATAAAAGTAAGGAAAAAATATGAAAACTCTTAGACCGTGACTCCGGCAACCATGCTGTTCTTTCCCACACATCACTCGTGCCTAGAACATGCTACGTGTCAGGTTTGACAGACTTCCGAGACTGTTTGACGGTTTTAGTACGGAAAAGGGTTCAAAAACAGTTTTTTTGAAAAAAAAGTAAGGAAAAAATGCAACAACTCTTAGACCGTGAGTCCGGCAAACGTGCCATTTTTTCCCACACGTCACTCGTGCCTAGAACATGCTACGTGTCAAGTTTGACAAACTTCTGAGCCCGTTTGACGGTTTTAGTACGGAAAAGGGTTCAAAAACAGTTTTTTATGAAAAAAAAGTAAGGAAAAAATGCAACAACTCTTCGACGGTGAGTCCGGAAACCGTGCTATTTTTTTCCACACGTCACCCGTGCCTAGAATATGCTACGTGTGAAGTTTGATGGATTTCCGAGACCGTTTGACGGTGTTAGTAGCAACGGGCTTCAAAAACTGTTTTTCCTTCAAATAAAAGTAAGGAAAAAATATGAAAACTCTTAGACCGTGACTCCGGCAACCGTGCTGTTTTTTCCCACACATCACTCGTGCCTAGAACATGCTACGTGTCAAGTTTGACGGACTTCCGAGACCGTTTGACGGTTTTAGTACCGAAAAGGTTTGCAAAACAGTTTTTTATGAAAAAAGAAGTAAGGAAAAAATGCAACAACTCTTAGACCGTGAGTCCGGCAAACGTGCCGTTTTTTCCCACACGTCACTTGTGCCTAGAACATGCTACGTGTCAAGTTTGACGGACTTCCGAGGCCGTTTGACGGTTTTAGTACGGAAAAGGGTTCAAAAACAGTTTTTTATGAAAAAAAAAGTAAGGAAAAATTGCAACAACTCTTAGACCGTGAGTCCGGAAACCGTGCCGTTTTTTTCCACACGTCACCCATGCCTAGAACATGCTACGTGTGAGGTTTGATGGACTTCCGAGACCGTTTGCCGGTGTTAGTACCAACGGGCTTCAAAAACTGTTTTTTATGAAAAAAAAAAGTAAGGAAAAATTGCACAACTCTTAGACCGTGACTTCGGCAACCGTGCCGTTTTTTCCCACACGTCACTCGTGCCTAGAACATGGTACATGTCAAGTTTGACGGACTTCCGAAACCGTTTGACGGTTTTAGTATCGAAAAGGGTTGAAAAACAGTTTTTTATGAAAAAAAGTATGGAAAAAATGCAACAACTCTTAGACCGTGACTCCGGCAACTGTGCTGTATTTTCCCACACGTCACTTGTGCCTAGAACATGCTACGTGTCATATTTGACGGACTTCCGAGGCCGTTTGACGGTTTTAGTACGGAAAAGGGTTCAAAAACAGTTTTTTATGAAAAAAAAGTAAGGAAAAAATGCAACAACTCTTAGACCGTGAGTCCGGCAAACGTGCCGTTTCTTCCCACATGTCACTCGTGCCTAGAACTTGCTACGTTTCAAGTTTGACGGACTTCCGAGGCCGTTTGACGGTTTTAGTACCGAAAAGGGTTGAAAAACAGTTTTTTATGAAAAGAAAGTTAGGAAAAAACGCCACAACTCTTAGACCGCGAGTCCGGCAACCGTGCCGTTTCTTCCCACACGTCACTCGTGCCTGGAACATGCTACGTGTCAAGTTTGACGGTATTCCGAGACCGTTTGACGGTTTCAGTACGGAAAAGGGTTGAAAAACAGTTTTTTATGAAAAAAAGTATGGAAAAAATGCAACAACTCTTAGACCGTGAGTCCGGCAACCGTGCCGTTTTTTTCCACACGTCACGCGTGCCTAGAACATCCTACGTGTCAAGTTTGACGGACTTCCGAGACCGTTTGACGGTTTTAGTACGGAAAAGGGTTCAAAAACAGTTTTTTATGAAAAAAAAGTACGGAAAAAATGCAACAACTCTTAGACCGTGAGTTCGGCAAACGTGCCATTTTTTCCCACACGTCACTCGTGCGTAGAACATGCTACGTGTCATGTTTGAAGGAATTCCGAGGCCGTTTGATCGTTTTAGTACCGAAAAGGGTTGAAAAACAGTTTTTTATGAAAAGAAAGTAAGGAAAAAACGCCACAACTCTTAGACCGCGAGTCCGGCAACCGTGCCGTTTTTTTCCCACACGTCACCCGTGCCTAGAACATGCTACGTGTCATGTTTGACGGACTTCCGAGACCGTTTGACTGTTTTAGTACGGAAAATAGTTCAAAAACAGTTTTTTATGAAAAAAAAGTAAGGAAAAAATGCAACAACTCTTAGACCGTGAGTCCAGAAATGTGCCGTTTCTTCCCATATGTCACACGTGCCTAGAACATGCTACGTGTCAAGTTTGACGGACTTCTGAGGCCGTTTGACCGTTTTAGTATGGAAAAGGGTTCAAAAACAGTTTTTTATGAAAAAAAAAATGGAAAAAATGCAACAACTCTTAGACCTTGACTTTGGCAACCGTGCGGTATTTTCCCACACGTCACTCGTGCCTAGAACATGCTACGTGTCACGTTTGACGGACTTTCGAGACCGTTTGACGATTTTAGTTTGGAAAAGGGTTGAAAAACAGTTTTTTATGAAAAAAAAAGTACGGAAAAAATGCAACAACTCTTAGACCGTGAGTCCGGCAAACGTGTCGTTTCTTCCCACACGTCACTCGTGCCTAGAACATGCTACGTGTCAAGTTTGACGGACTTCCGAGGCCGTTTGACGGTTTTAGTACGGAAAAGGGTTCAAATACAGTTTTTTATGAAAAAAAAGTAAGGAAAAAATACAACAACTCTTAGACCGTGACGCCGGCAAACGTGCCGTTTTTTCCCACACGTCACTCGTGCCTAGAACATGCTACGTGTCATGTTTGACGGACTTCCGAGGCCGTTTGACGGTTTTAGTACGGAAAAGGGTTCAAAAACAGTTTTTTATGAAAAAAAAAGTAAGGAAAAAATGCAACAACTCTTAGACCGTGAGTCCGGCAAACGTGCCGTTTCTTCCCACATGTCACTCGGGCCTAGAACTTGCTACGTTTCAAGTTTGACGGACTTTCGAGGCCGTTTGACGGTTTTAGTACCGAAAAGGGTTGAAAAACCGTTTTTTATGAAAAGAAAGTAAGGAAAAAACGCCACAACTCTTAGACCGCGAGTCCGGCAACTGTGCCGTTTCTTCCCACACGTCACTCGTGCCTAGAACATGCTACGTGTCAAGTTTGACGGACTTCCGAGACCGTTTGACGGTTTTAGTACCGAAAAGGGTT
Organism: Euryodendron excelsum; assembly: GCA_033060915.1. Taxonomy (NCBI): domain Eukaryota; kingdom Viridiplantae; phylum Streptophyta; class Magnoliopsida; order Ericales; family Pentaphylacaceae; genus Euryodendron; species Euryodendron excelsum. The sequence goes on along the minus strand of CM065391.1, from coordinate 2,702,714 downwards.
GAAAAACAGTTTTTTATGAAAAAAAAGGTAAGGAAAAAACGCCACAACTCTTAGACCGCGAGTCCGGCAACCGTGCCGTTTTCTCCCACACGTCATTCGTGCCTAGAACATGCTACGTGTCAAGTTTTTCGGATTTCCGTGACCGTTTGACGGTTTTAGTACCGAAAAGTGTTGAAAAACAGTTTTTTATGAAAAAAAGTAAGGAAAAAATACAACAACTCTTAGACCGTGAGTCCGGCAAATGTGCCGTTTCCTCCCACACGTCACTTGTCCCAAGAACATGCGACGTGTCAAGTTTGATGGACAACTGAGACCGTTTGACGGTTTTAGTACGGAAAAGGGTTCAAAAATAGTTTTTTATGAAAAAAAAGTACGGAAAAAATGCAACAACTCTTAGACCGTGACTCCGGAAACCGTGCGGTTTTTTCCCACACGTCACTCGTGCCTAGAACATGCCACGTGTCATGTTTGACGGACTTCCGAGACCGTTTGACAGTTTTAGTACAGAAAAGGGTTGAAAAACAGTTTTTTTGAAAAAAAAGTACGGAAAAAATGCAACAACTCTTAGACCGTGAGTCCGGAAAACGTGACGTTTTTTCCCACACGTCACTCGTGCCTAGAACATGCTACGTGGCAAGTTTGACGGACTTCCGAGGCCGTTTGACGGTTTTCGTACGGAAAAGGGTTCAAAAACAGTTTTTTATAAAAAAAAAGTAAGGAAAAAATGCAACAAGTCTTAGGCCGTGAGTCCAGCAACCGTGCCGTTTTTTCCCACACGTCATTCGTGCCTAGAATATGCTACGTGTAAAGTTTGAAGGAATTCCGAGGCCGTTTGAAGGTTTTAGTACCGGAAAGGGTTGAAAAACTGTTTTTTACGGAAAAAAAGTAAGGAAAAAACGCCACAACTCTTAGACAGCGAGTCCGGCAACCGTGCCATTTTTTCACACACGTCATTCGTGCCTAGAACATGCTACGTGTGAGGTTTGATGGACTTCCGAGACCGTTCGACGGTGTTAGTACCGACGGGCTTCAAAAACTATTTTTTATGAAAAAAAAAAGTAAGGAAAAATTGCCACAACTCTTAGACCGTGCCTTCGGCAACCGTGCCGTTTTTTCCCACACATCATTCGTGCCTAGAACATGCTACGTGTCAAGTTTGACGGACTTCCGAGACCGTTTGACGGTTTTAGTACCGAAAAGGGTTGAAAAACAGTTTTTTATGAAAAAAAAAGTAAGGAAAAAACGCCACAACTCTTAGACCGCGAGTCCGGCAACCGTGCCGTTTTCTCCCACACGTCATTCGTGCCTAGAACATGCTACGTGTCAAGTTTTTCGGATTTCCGTGACCGTTTGACGGTTTTAGTACCGAAAAGTGTTGAAAAACAGTTTTTTATGAAAAAAAGTAAGGAAAAAATGCAACAACTCTTAGACCGTGAGTCCGGCAAATGTGCCGTTTCCTCCCGCACGTCACTTGTGCCAAGAACATGCGATGTGTCAAGTTTGATGGACAACTGAGACCGTTTGACGGTTTTAGTACGGAAAAGGGTTCAAAAATAGTTTTTTATGAAAAAAAAGTACGGAAAAAATGCAACAACTCTTAGACCTTGACTCCGGAAACCGTGCGGTTTTTTCCCACACGTCACTCGTGCCTAGAACATGCCACGTGTCATGTTTGACGGACTTCCGAGACCGTTTGACAGTTTTAGTACAGAAAAGGGTTGAAAAACAGTTTTTTTGAAAAAAAAGTACGGAAAAAATGCAACAACTCTTAGACCGTGAGTCCGGCAAACGTGACGTTTTTTCCCACACGTCACTCGTGCCTAGAACATGCTACGTGTCAAGTTTGACGGACTTCCGAGGCCGTTTGACGGTTTTCGTACGGAAAAGGGTTCAAAAACAGTTTTTTATAAAAAAAAAGTAAGGAAAAAATGCAACAAGTCTTAGGCCGTGAGTCCGACAACCGTGCCGTTTTTTCCCACACGTCATTCGTGCCTAGAACATGCTACGTGTAAAGTTTGAAGGAATTCCGAGGCCGTTTGAAGGTTTTAGTACTGGAAAGGGTTGAAAAACTGTTTTTTACGGAAAAAAAGTAAGGAAAAAACGCCACAACTCTTAGACAGCGAGTCCGGCAACCGTGCCATTTTCTCACACGCGTCATTCGTGCCTAGAACATGCTACGTGTGAGGTTTGATGGACTTCCGAGACCGTTCGACGGTGTTAGTACCGACGGGCTTCAAAAACTATTTTTTGTGAAAAAAAAAAGTAAGGAAAAATTGCCACAACTCTTAGACCGTGCCTTCGGCAGCCGTGCCGTTTTTTCCCACACATCATTCGTGCCTAGAACATGTTACGTGTCAAGTTTGACGGACTTCCGAGACCGTTTGACGGTTTTAGTACCGAAAAGGGTTGAAAAACAGTTTTTTATGAAAAAAAAGTATGGAAAAAATGCAACAACTCTTAGACCGTGACTCCGGCAACCGTGCTGTTTTTTCTCACACGTTACTCGTGCCTAGAACATGCTACGTGTCAAGTGTGACGGACTTCCGAGACCGTTTGATGGCTTTAGTACGGAAAAGGGTTCAAAAACAGTTTTTTATGGAAAAAAAAGTATGGAACAAATGCAACAACTCTTAGGCCGTGAGTCCGGCCACTGTGCCGTTTTTTCCCACACATCACTCGTGCCTAGAACATGCTACATGTCAAGTTCGACAGACTTCCGGGACCGTTTGACGGTTTTAGTACCGAAAATGGTTGAAAAACAGTTTTTTACGAAAAAAAAGTATGGAAAAAATCCAACAACTCTTAGACCGTGACTCCGGCAACTGTGCCGTTTTTTCCCAAACGTCACTCGTGCCTAGAACATGCTACGTGTCGAGTTTGATGGATTACCGAGACCGTTTGACGGTTTTAGTACGAAAAAGGGTTCAAAAACAGTTTTTTATGAAAAAAAAAGTACGGAAAAAATGCAACAACTCTTAGACCGTGAGTCCGGCAAACATGCCGTTTTTTCCCACACGTCACTCGTGCGTAGAACATGCTACGTGTCAATTTTGAAGGAATTCCGAGGCTGTTTGAAGGTTTTAGTACCGAAAGGGGTTGAAAAACAGTTTTTTATGAAAAAAAAGTAAGGGAAAAACGCCACAACTCTTAGACCGCGAGTCCGGCAACCGTGCCGTTTTTTCCCACACGTCATCCGTGTCTAGAACATGCTACGTGTCTAGTTTGACGGACTTCCGAGACCGTTTGACGGTTTTAGTACCGAAAAGTGTTGAAAAACAGTTTTTCCTTCAAATAAAAGTAAGGAAAAAATATGAAAACTCTTAGACCGTGACTCCGGCAACCATGCTGTTTTTTCCCACACATCACTCGTGCCTAGAACATGCTACGTGTCAGGTTTGACAGACTTCCGAGACTGTTTGACGGTTTTTAGTACGGAAAAACGAAAAGGGTTCAAAAACAGTTTTTTTATGAAAAAAAAGTAAGGAAAAAATGCAACAACTCTTAGACCGTGAGTCCGGCAAACGTGCCGTTTTTTTCCCACACGTCACTCGTGCCTAGAACATGCTACGTGTCAAGTTTGACGGACTTCTGAGCCCGTTTGACGGTTTTAGTATGGAAAAGGGTTCAAAAACAGTTTTTTATAAAAAAAAAGTAAGGAAAAAATGCAACAACTCCTCGACGGTGAGTCTGGAAACCGTGCCGTTTTTTTCCACACGTCACCCGTGCCTAGAATATGCTACGTGTGAAGTTTGATGGATTTCCGAGACCGTTTGACGGTGTTAGTAGCAACGGGCTTCAAAAACTGTTTTTTATGAAAAAAAAAAGTAAGGAAAAATTGCCACAACTCTTAGACCGTGACTCCGGCAACCGTGCCGTTTTTTCCCACACATCACTCGTGCCTAGAACATGCTACGTGTCAAGTTTGACGGACTTCCGAGACCGTTTGACGGTTTTAGTACCGAAAAGGTTTGAAAAACAGTTTTTTATGAAAAAAGAAGTAAGGAAAAAATGCAACAACTCTTAGACCGTGAGTCCGGCAAATGTGCCGTTTCCTCCCACACGTCACTTGTGCCAAGAACATGCGACGTGTCAAGTTTGATGGACAACTGAGACCGTTTGACGGTTTTAGTACGGAAAAGGGTTCAAAAATAGTTTTTTATGAAAAAAAAGTACGGAAAAAATGCAACAACTCTTAGACCGTGACTCCGAAAACCGTGCGGTTTTTTCCCACACGTCACTCGTGCCTAGAACATGCTACGTGTCAAGTTTGACGGACTTCTGAGCCCGTTTGACGGTTTTAGTACGGAAAAGGGTTCAAAAACAGTTTTTTATAAAAAAAAAGTAAGGAAAAAATGCAACAACTCCTCGACGGTGAGTCCGGAAACCGTGCCGTTTTTTTCCACACGTCACCCGTGCCTAGAATATGCTACGTGTGAAGTTTGATGGATTTCCGAGACCGTTTGACAGTGTTAGTAGCAACGCGCTTCAAAAACTGTTTTTTATGAAAAAAAAAAGTAAGGAAAAATTGCCACAACTCTTAGACCGTGACTCCGGCAACCGTGCCGTTTTTTCCCACACATCACTCGTGCCTAGAACATGCTACGTGTCAAGTTTGACGGACTTCCGAGACCGTTTGACGGTTTTAGTACCGAAAAGGTTTGAAAAACAGTTTTTTATGAAAAAAGAAGTAAGGAAAAAATGCAACAACTCTTAGACCGTGAGTCCGGCAAATGTGCCGTTTCCTCCCACACGTCACTTGTGCCAAGAACATGCGACGTGTCAAGTTTGATGGACAACTGAGACCGTTTCACGGTTTTAGTACGGAAAAGGGTTCAAAAATAGTTTTTTATGAAAAAAAAGTACGGAAAAAATGCAACAACTCTTAGACCGTGACTCCGAAAACCGTGCGATTTTTTCCCACACGTCACTCGTGCGTAGAACATGCCACGTGTCATGTTTGACGGACTTCCGAGACCGTTTGACAGTTTTAGTACAGAAAATGGTTGAAAAACAGTTTTTTGAAAAAAAAAGTACGGAAAAAATGCAACAACTCTTAGACCGTGAGTCCGGCAAACGTGACGTTTTTTCCCACACGTCACTCGTGCCTAGAACATGCTACGTGTCAAGTTTGACGGACTTCCGAGGCCGTTTGACGGTTTTCGTACGGAAAAGGGTTCAAAAACAGTTTTTTATAAAAAAAAAAGTAAGGAAAAAATGCAACAACTCTTAGGCCGTGAGTCCGGCCACTGTGCCATTTTTTCCCAAACGTCACTCGTGCCTAGAACATGCTACGTGTCAAGTTTGATGGATTACCGAGACCGTTTGACGGTTTTAGTACGAAAAAGGGTTCAAAAACAGTTTTTTATGAAAAAAAAAAGTACGGAAAAAAATGCAACAACTCTTAGACCGTGAGTCCGGCAAACATGCCATTTTTTCCCACACGTCACTCGTGCGTAGAACATGCTACGTGTCAATTTTGAAGGAATTCCGAGGCTGTTTGAAGGTTTTAGTACCGAAAGGGGTTGAAAAAAAACATCAGTTTTTTTATGAAAAAAAAGTAAGGGAAAAAACGCCACAAACTCTTAGACCGCGAGTCCGGCAACCGTGCCGTTTTTTCCCACACGTCATCCGTGTCTAGAACATGCTACGTGTCAAGTTTGACGGACTTCCGAGACCGTTTGACGGTTTTAGTACCGAAAAGTGTTGAAAAACAGTTTTTCCTTCAAATAAAAGTAAGGAAAAAATATGAAAACTCTTAGACCGTGACTCCGGCAACCATGCTGTTTTTTCCCACACATCACTCGTGCCTAGAACATGCTACGTGTCAGGTTTGACAGACTTCCGAGACTGTTTGACGGTTTTAGTACGGAAAAGGGTTCAAAAACAGTTTTTTATGAAAAAAAAGTAAGGAAAAAATGCAACAACTCTTAGACCGTGAGTCCGGCAAACGTGCCGTTTTTTCCCACACGTCACTCGTGCCTAGAACATGCTACGTGTCAAGTTTGACGGACTTCTGAGCCCGTTTGACGGTTTTAGTACGGAAAAGGGTTCAAAAACAGTTTTTTATAAAAAAAAAGTAAGGAAAAAATGCAACAACTCTTAGACCGTGAGTCCAGAAATGTGCCGTTTCTTCCCACATGTCACACGTGCCTAGAACATGCTACGTGTCAAGTTTGACGCACTTCCGAGGCCGTTTGACCGTTTTAGTATGGAAAAGGGTTCAAAAACAGTTTTTTATGAAAAAAAGTAAGGAAAAAATGCAACAACTCTTAGACCGTGACTCTGGCCACCGTGCGGTATTTTCCCACACGTCACTCGTGCCTAGAACATGCTACGTGTCATGTTTGACGGACTTTCGAGACCGTTTGACGATTTTAGTACGGAAAAGGGTTGAAAAACAGTTTTTTATGAAAAAAAAAGTATGGAAAAAATGCAACAACTCTTAGACCGTGAGTCCGGCAAACGTGCCGTTTTTTCCCACACGTCACTCGTGCCTAGAACATGCTACGTGTCAAGTTTGACGGACTTCTGAACCCGTTTGACGGTTTTAGTACGGAAAAGGGTTCAAAAACAGTTTTTTATAAAAAAAAAGTAAGGAAAAAATGCAACAACTCTTAGACCGTGAGTCCAGAAATGTGCCGTTTCTTCCCACATGTCACACGTGCCTAGAACATGCTACGTGTCAAGTTTGACGCACTTCCGAGGCCGTTTGACCGTTTTAGTATGGAAAAGGGTTCAAAAACAGTTTTTTATGAAAAAAAGTAAGGAAAAAATGCAACAACTCTTAGACCGTGACTCTGGCCACCGTGCGGTATTTTCCCACACGTCACTCGTGCCTAGAACATGCTACGTGTCATGTTTGACGGACTTTCGAGACCGTTTGACGATTTTAGTACGGAAAAGGGTTGAAAAACAGTTTTTTATGAAAAAAAAAGTATGGAAAAAATGCAACAACTCTTAGACCGTGAGTCCGGCAAACGTGCCGTTTCTTCCCACACGTCACTCGTGCCTAGAACATGCTACGTGTCAAGTGTGACGGACTTCCGAGGCCGTTTGACTGTTTTAGTACGGAAAAGGGTTCAAATATAGTTTTTTATGAAAAAAAAGTAAGGAAAAAATACAACAACTCTTAGACCGTGACGCCGGCAAACGTGCCGTTTTTTCCCACACGTCACTTGTGCCTAGAACATGCTACGTGTCATGTTTGACGGACTTCCGAGGCCGTTTGACGGTTTTAGTACGGAAAAGGGTTCAAAAACAGTTTTTTATGAAAAAAAAGTAAGGAAAAAATGCAACAACTCTTAGACCGTGAGTCCGGCAAACGTGCCGTTTCTTCCCACATGTCACTCGTGCCTAGAACTTGCTACGTTTCAAGTTTGACGGACTTCCGAGGCCGTTTGACGGTTTTAGTACCGAAAAGGGTTGAAAAACAGTTTTTTATGAAAAGAAAGTAAGGAAAAAACGCCAAAACTCTTAGACCGCGAGTCCGGCAACCGTGCCGTTTCTTCCCACACGTCACTCGTGCCTAGAACATGCTACGTGTCAAGTTTGACGGACTTCCGAGACCGTTTGACGGTTTTAGTACCGAAAGGGGTTGAAAAACAGTTTTTTATGAAAAAAAAGTAAGGGAAAAACGCCACAACTCTTAGACCGCGAGTCCGGCAACCGTGCCGTTTTTTCCCACACGTCATCCGTCTCTAGAACATGCTACGTGTCAAGTTTGACGGATTTCCGAGACCGTTTGACGGTTTTAGTACCGAAAAGTGTTGAAAAACAGTTTTTCCTTCAAATAAAAGTAAGGAAAAAATATGAAAACTCTTTGACCGTGACTCCGGCAACCATGCTGTTTTTTCCCACACATCACTCGTGCCTAGACCATGCTACGTGTCAGGTTTGACAGACTTCCGAGACTGTTTGACGGTTTTAGTACGGAAAAGGGTTCAAAAACAGTTTTTTATGAAAAAAAAGTAAGGAAAAAATGCAACAACTCTTAGACCGTGAGTCCGGCAAACGTGCCGTTTTTTCCCACACGTCACTCGTGCCTAGAACATGCTACGTGTCAAGTTTGACGGACTTCTGAGCCCGTTTGACGGTTTTAGTACGGAAAAGGGTTCAAAAACAGTTTTTTATAAAAAAAAAGTAAGGAAAAAATGCAACAACTCCTCGACGGTGAGTCCGGAAACCGTGCCGTTTTTTCCCACACGTCACCCGTGCCTAGAACATGCTACGTGTGAAGTTTGAGGGACTTTCGAGACCGTTTGACGGTGTTAGTACCAACGGGCTTGAAAAACTGTTTTTTATGAAAAAAAAAAAGTAAGGAAAAATTGCCACAACTCTTAGACCGTGACTCCGGCAACCGTGCCGTTTTTTCCCACACATCACTCGTGCCTAGAACATGCTACGTGTCAAGTTTGACGGACTTCCGAGACCGTTTGACGGTTTTAGTACCGAAAAGGTTTGAAAAACAGTTTTTTATGAAAAAAGAAGTAAGGAAAAAATGCAACAACTCTTAGACCGTGAGTCCGGCAAATGTGCCGTTTCCTCCCACACGTCACTTGTGCCAAGAACATGCGACGTGTCAAGTTTGATGGACAACTGAGACCGTTTCACGGTTTTAGTACGGAAAAGGGTTCAAAAATAGTTTTTTATGAAAAAAAAAAGTACGGAAAAAATGCAACAACTCTTAGACCGTGACTCCGAAAACCGTGCGATTTTTTCCCACACGTCACTCGTGCGTAGAACATGCCACGTGTCATGTTTGACGGACTTCCGAGACCGTTTGACAGTTTTAGTACAGAAAATGGTTGAAAAACAGTTTTTTTTTTTTTGAAAAAAAAAGTACGGAAAAAATGCAACAACTCTTAGACCGTGAGTCCGGCAAACGTGACGTTTTTTCCCACACGTCACTCGTGCCTAGAACATGCTACGTGTCAAGTTTGACGGACTTCCGAGGCCGTTTGACGGTTTTCGTACGGAAAAGGGTTCAAAAACAGTTTTTTATAAAAAAAAAAGTAAGGAAAAAATGCAACAACTCTTAGGCCGTGAGTCCGGCCACTGTGCCATTTTTTCCCAAACGTCACTCGTGCCTAGAACATGCTACGTGTCAAGTTTGATGGATTACCGAGACCGTTTGACGGTTTTAGTACGAAAAAGGGTTCAAAAACAGTTTTTTATGAAAAAAAAAGTACGGAAAAAATGCAACAACTCTTAGACCGTGAGTCCGGCAAACATGCCGTTTTTTCCCACACGTCACTCGTGTGTAGAACATGCTACGTGTCAATTTTGAAGGAATTCCGAGGCTGTTTGAAGGTTTTAGTACCGAAAAGGGTTGAAAAACAGTTTTTTATGAAAAAAAAGTAAGGGAAAAACGCCACAACTCTTAGACCGCGAGTCCGGCAACCGTGCCGTTTTTTCCCACACGTCATCCGTGTCTAGAACATGCTACGTGTCAAGTTTGACGGACTTCCGAGACCGTTTGACGGTTTTAGTACCGAAAAGTGTTGAAAAACAGTTTTTCCTTCAAATAAAAGTAAGGAAAAAATATGAAAACTCTTAGACCGTGACTCCGGCAACCATGCTGTTTTTTCCCACACATCACTCGTGCCTAGAACATGCTACGTGTCAGGTTTGACAGACTTCCGAGACTGTTTGACGGTTTTAGTACGGAAAAGGGTTCAAAAACAGTTTTTTATGAAAAAAAAGTAAGGAAAAAATGCAACAACTCTTAGACCGTGAGTCCGGCAAACGTGCCGTTTTTTCCCACACGTCACTCGTGCCTAGAACATGCTACGTGTCAAGTTTGACGGACTTCTGAGCCCGTTTGACGGTTTTAGTACGGAAAAGGGTTCAAAAACAGTTTTTTATAAAAAAAAAGTAAGGAAAAAATGCAACAACTCCTCGACGGTGAGTCTGGAAACTGTGCCGTTTTTTTCCACACGTCACCCGTGCCTAGAATATGCTACGTGTGAAGTTTGATGGATTTCCGAGACCGTTTGACGGTGTTAGTAGCAACGGGCTTCAAAAACTGTTTTTTATGAAAAAAAAAAGTAAGGAAAAATTGCCACAACTCTTAGACCGTGACTCCGGCAACCGTGCCGTTTTTTCCCACACATCACTCGTGCCTAGAACATGCTACGTGTCAAGTTTGACGGACTTCCGAGACCGTTTGACGGTTTTAGTACCGAAAAGGTTTGAAAAACAGTTTTTTTTATGAAAAAAGAAGTAAGGAAAAAATGCAACAACTCTTAGACCGTGAGTCCGGCAAATGTGCCGTTTCCTCCCACACGTCACTTGTGCCAAGAACATGCGACGTGTCAAGTTTGATGGACAACTGAGACCGTTTCACGGTTTTAGTACGGAAAAGGGTTCAAAAATAGTTTTTTATGAAAAAAAAGTACGGAAAAAATGCAACAACTCTTAGACCGTGACTCCGAAAACCGTGCGGTTTTTTCCCACACGTCACTCGTGCCTAGAACATGCTACGTGTCAAGTTTGACGGACTTCTGAGCCCGTTTGACGGTTTTTGTACGGAAAAGGGTTCAAAAACAGTTTTTTATAAAAAAAAAGTAAGGAAAAAATGCAACAACTCCTCGACGGTGAGTCCGGAAACCGTGCCGTTTTTTTCCACACGTCACCCGTGCCTAGAATATGCTACGTGTGAAGTTTGATGGATTTCCGAGACCGTTTGACGGTGTTAGTAGCAACGGGCTTCAAAAACTGTTTTTTATGAAAAAAAAAAGTAAGGAAAAATTGCCACAACTCTTAGACCGTGACTCCGGCAACCGTGCCGTTTTTTCCCACACATCACTCGTGCCTAGAACATGCTACGTGTCAAGTTTGACGGACTTCCGAGACCGTTTGACGGTTTTAGTACCGAAAAGGTTTGAAAAACAGTTTTTTATGAAAAAAGAAGGAAAAAATGCAACAACTCTTAGACCGTGAGTCCGGCAAACGTGCCGTTTTTTCCCACACGTCACTTGTGCCTAGAACATGCTACGTGTCAAGTTTGACGAACTTCCGAGGCCGTTTGACGGTTTTAGTACAGAAAGGGGTTCAAAAACAGTTTTTTATGAAAAAAAAGTATGGAAAAAATGCAACAACTCTTGGACCGTGACTTCGGCAACCGTGCTGTTTTTTCCCACACGTCACTCGTGTCTAGAACATGCTACGTGTCAGGTTTGACGGACTTCCGAGACCGTTTGACGGTTTTAGTACGGAAAAGGGTTCAAAAACAGTTTTTGATGAAAAAAAAGTATGGAAAAGATGCAACAACTATTAGGCTGTGAGTCCGGCAACCGTGCCATTTTTTCCCACTCGTCACTCGTGCCTAGAACATACTACGTGTCAAGTTTGACGGACTTCCGAGACCGTTTGACGGTTTTAGTACCGAAAAGTGTTGAAAAACAGTTTTTCCTTCAAATAAAAGTAAGGAAAAAATATCAAAACTCTTAGACCGTGACTCCGGCAACCGTGCCGTTTTTTTCCACACATCACTCGTGTCTAGAACATGCTACGTGTCAAGTTTGACAGACTTCCGAGACCGTTTGACAGTTTTAGTACGGAAAAGGGTTGAAAAACAGTTTTTTATGAAAAAAAAGTAAGGAAAAAATGCAACAACTCTTAGACCGTGAGTCCGGAAAACGTGCCGTTTTTTCCCACACGTCACTCGTGCCTAGAACATGCTACATGTTAGGTTTGACGGACTTCCGGCAACCGTTTGACGGTTTTAGTACGGAAAAGGCTTCAAAAACAGTTTTTTATGAAAAAAATGTAAGGAAAAAATGCAACAACTCTTAGACCGTGAGTCCGGCAAACGTGCCGTTTTTTCCCACACGTTACTCGTGCCTAGAACATGCTACGTGTCAAGTTTGAAGGAATTCCAAGGCCGTTTGAAGGTTTTAGTACCGAAAAGGGTTGAAAAACAGTTTTTTATGAAAAAAAGTAAGAAAAAAGCGCCACAACTCTTAGACCGCGAGTCCGGCAACCGTGCTGTTTTTTCCTACACGTCATTCGTGCCTAGAACATGCTACGTGTCATGTTTGACGGACTTCCGAGACCGTTTGACGGTTTTAGTACCGAAAAGTGTTGAAAAACAGTTTTTCCTTCAAATAAAAGTAAGGAAAAAATATCAAAACTCTTAGACCGTGACTCCGGCAGCCATGCCATTTTTTTCCACATGTCACTCGTGTCTAGAACATGCTACGTGTCAAGTTTGACGGACTTCCGAGACCGTTGGACAGTTTTAGTACGGAAAAGGGTTGAAAAACAGTTTTTTATGGAAAAAAGGTAAGGAAAAAATGCAACAACTCTTAGACCGTGAGTCCGGCAAACGTGCCGTTTTTTCTCACACGTCACTCGTGCCTAGAACATGCTACGTGTTAGGTTTGACGGACTTCCGGCAACCGTTTCACGGTTTTAGTCCCGAAAAGGGTTAAAAACAGTTTTTTATGAAATAAAGGTATGGAAAAAATGCAACAACTCTTAGACCTTGACTCCAGCAACTCTTAGAACATAGCAGTTCTGTTATTTAAATGGATTGTGTATATATGGTGGGATTTTCTGTGTAGTGTGTACTATTTTCATGTATTCAGGGTGAACTGGTCATTATGCCCATTGTTACACCTACCTTTTCACAGGCTATTGATAATATTATCTAATTGACTGCCACCTAATTAACGTGGACGCTTAAATAGAAGAAGACACCATTGCTCGTTCCCTTGTCATTGACCGCGACTCAACCACCGACCATCCTTTCTTACATGGAAATGTAAAATAATTGTTCCTGAATCTTTAATTTCCATTCATTAATGGGGACGCATTGAACTTTTCAATCGTGTTGTACCCTCTTATAATATTAGAGAGGTAGCACGCGAGCGCTATACTAAATTCTATTACTTTCATTATCATTTTTTTTTTAAAAAGAAATTATTGGGTGGTTATTGTATTGTGTGAGATAAATTGTTTCAAGTGATAGCCGGCTTCATGTGATCTTTACGGCCAACTTAAATGAATTATTTGACATACGAGTGATTTCGACATCTTAAAAAGGATTAAACATCCTCACCAATCTCCGGTATTGCTTTATAATAATAAAGATAACATATAAAAATTCTTTTATCTAGATGGATCTAATATATATGGCGAATACTTTTTAAATAAGAGAATGTCTTCCGCAGACCATCCCATCCTCAGATATTAACGTTCGACTTGTTACCACATTCTGTATAAGCACTTCAGTTGTTTCACTTCATAAGTCCTAGCTCACATTTTGCTAACTGGTCGGCAAAAAAAAGTGTCTACTCACAGAAAACATAAAAAAATAAATAAATAAATAACTTACAATCATAGTTATTAATACTGTACCAATTGATACGTGACAATACGTACCGACCATAAAGCAGTACCAATGAAAGTGAATTCCTCATTGGTCTAGGTATTGGGCAATTCTGGTCAATATCGGCCGATACCGGTGGTACCGGCCATATCAACAAATACCGGATTTAACGGACGGTACCGGATTATATGTAATATTTTTAAAATAATTTAATTTTATTGTATGTTGATGATTAAATGTTTATTAGAACTTATGTTGAATATATACTACACAATAATATGTCTTTTAAATATATATTTAGTTGAATAACACGTTTAAGTTATGTTAAAATGATTTAAAGTTGAACATAGTATTTGTTAAGAGTAATGCCAAATTTTATAAGTGAATATTTTGCAAATAAATATATATTTTTTTATAAATATATAACATTTATAGCGATAAATCTAAGACGATACTCGATATTGTATCAGTACCAATACGTACCGTACTAATAGCAAAAACGGTATGCTAGCTGGTACACTGTTGACAACTATGCTTAAAATATCAAGCCAACAAAGAAATTTCTCTGCTTGGGCCTACGACCATATTTATTTAATCAGTGTGCAATGCGTAAATTTGGACGTCTTTGGCTATTATTGTGGATTTTATGATAAAAAATACAATAATTGGTACTTAATCTAATAAAATTTGTTTTACGTTCACTACTCCATAAAACTAAGTTTTTTTAAATTTTTTTCTTCATTGGAAAAGAAAATGACCTAACGAATTAGGTTTTTACCATTTTTCTACTAGTAACTAAGTGCTGGCATATTTTGAAGTACATTTAACTTTGATAGGTTTTAGTAGGGCAAATTACAAAAACCACCCCTGAGGTTTTTGACAATTATAGATAGTTCCCCTGAGGTTTTTGAAATGACAGATAGTACCATTATCAGACTTTTATGTTGGATGTCGTTAACGAAAAATATAACTTTACCCATTTTGCCCTTTTGTTGACTGAAGATATTTTGTGGGCAAAGTCAACAAAAACGAAAAGTCTAAAATTGCCCTTTTGCAAATCATGAGACATCGCAAACTTGTGCGGCTTTTGTTTGCCTAGTACCCTACCATTCTGTAAGTCAGTCATATCACATCCTAGAGTGAAAATGAGAATGCAGATATGGAGGGAAAATGAGAAGGCAAATAAGTGAGAAAATGTGAGATTTGAAAAACTATACATAGATTCTACAATTTTAAGTGATGAGTGGAAGGATTTTGCTGTAGATTTAAGGTGTGAGTGAGACCCAAGACCTGAAGATTGCTACTATCAATCCCTCGTGGTTGACCTTGCCATATCTTGCTCTGTTAGGGCAATAGTTTCTTGTAGTTTTCTTCGATATCCAGGTAAGTTCATCTCCTTCAAGTTGATCAAATTGAAGGGAATGAGGTTTTCCTAAGATTGATAAACTTGGGTTATTATTTGTTAATAGACAATTAATGGTTTGTTTTGTTGTTAAATATGTTACAATCTAATCCTTTAACGGTTTTGAGTAATTAGTGGGTTTTTTCTCATATATCCTGCTATTTCTTACTAAAGATTTGAGCTATGGTTACAAAAATTTGTTACAAAGGTTAATTGATTGAAGATTTATTGCACTTTGCATTGACGATATTTTTGTGTATTATTTCGTTACAAATGCAAAGAGCTTGAACATAATAAGAGATCTTGCCAAAGAGCTCCAATTAATAAAGGTCTACAGCAGCTCAAAGCATATCAACCCAAAATGTGAGTAATTAAAGTTGAGTTATAGGAATGTGATTCATTAATTACACATTATAAAGTTGATTTATTATATTTTTATTGATTTACAAGTGCAGCAAGAAGTAAGAGGTAGTTCATCTCAGTGTGTCACACAAGCTGGAAGTAGTTCATCTCAAGGTGCTGCAACCACTTATGCTGTTAGGGTAAGGATGATCTATTTAACATCCAATCAGTTCATAACATATTAGTTACTCAAATACAACTTAATTATGCCTTGTAAAATATAGAGTGTTAGAGGGAGGGGAAGGCCAAGTGGACAAAGGGCTCCTCTTGTTCACCACAAATGATTCAAGTTTGAGCAGATACATTGATTATAGCCTTTGGCTATGAAATAAATTGTTAAGGCTGAAAGAACAGTTGGAGTATGTTTTAATTTGACAATTTGTGTTTGTAGATGGTCATCTGCAATAATATGGGGGTTGCCAGTGGTTCTACTATGTTATCATCTAACTATTGTATATTTGGACAAGTTCTTATTTTGTAAATGCATGGTAATGGTATTGATATTAAGGGAGTTGATATGCTACTCACACCTTTTGTTTTTGGATGGGAGAGCACATGAATAATTAGGTTGGACATCTTTTGTGGATGCACAGTAGGTTGGAGGTATTTTGTGGATACATAGTACGTTGGACATAGTTTGTGGATACGCAGATTAATGGGGTCACACCATTCATCTTTAGTATTATTATTAACGCAATTAACAAAGATATCCCAAAACATGTCATACTTCCAACCACAATCCTTTTCAAAACTCTAACATTCCTTTCAAGCACTTGAACCTGTGCACACAAAATTCCTTCCACCCTTCTCCTTTCACCACCTTCTAATAAATGATCGTAAGGTTGGGTTAACTACATTGCATTATATACTGGTAGTGTTCCTAGCAATGTACAATAATTAATGGGGTTACACCATTCCCAAAAGTTACAGGCCCCAAATGGACAAACATAATACAAATTTGCTCCATTTCGATTGGACTCTGAGATTTTCACAGCAGCTCTTTACCCACATTTGCAATTACGATTCCTATACTTGAGGTAAGTTTGTTGGTTGCTTCCTCCTGTGCATGCAGTAGACATTTGGGTATGCCTACACTTCACCAAAAGAACTACATTATCAAAACATTAAATTATTGCTTAAATTGGAGAGAGGAAGTGGGGATTGAGAACTGCTAAAATGGGAAAGATAGATAAAAGACTATATAGAGAGAGGGACAAAGAAGTATATAGACAGTCTGTATAGAGAGAGAGACACACACAGACAGAGAGAGAGAGAGAGAGAGAGAGAGAGAGAGATTAGTTACCTAGTTACTAGCCTCCCCTCTGCTGAACCTTGGTTATGTGTGAGAGAGAGCGACTGGATTGTGGGAGAGAGCAAATGAGGGCCAAATGTAGAAAATGCAAGTTTTTATGCATAGGGGATGATGATGATATATAAGGACTAATTAGAAGTCTTTAAGGGCATATATATCTTTTCATTATGGTTATACATATCTCTCAAGGTTAAAATTGGCAATCAAGTACAGAAATATGATGACCTTATGCTTTTATGTCACTTTCGTTGACGGAGGCTTAACAGTTAGGGTAATATGTACCAAACAACAAGAGCAAATGGGTACTATCTATCATTTTAGAAATCTCAGGGGTATTGTCTGTAATTATTAAAAACTTCAGGGGTGATATCTATAATTTACCCTTTTCAGTATGATGATAGTTTGCGTTGCATCATATACTGTATAAAATCTTTATAAAATCAAATTTCTTACCTTTATTGATCTATGAAACATAAAATAAAAAAGAAAAGTATCTATTAAAGTGTTAATGGCATTTCTTATTTTTTCACATAGTTTCAAATTTTATGACATACTAATGAACATTACATCTTAGACACCTATAATTTTATTTAAGTAAAAATATTAAGGGTATACTATATGTTAAAGGGTTAATTACAAGCACATTTCTTGAACTATAACTCATTATCATTATGCCTCCCTTAATTTTAAAATGTAACAAATTAATCCCCTGAATTACTAATTTGTATTAATCAATCTATTTTGTTAGTAATATATTAACAATTAGTTAGGAGATTAGATGAAAAATTATCATATAATTTGCACATGTTCATAAAAGTTTATTTTATACATAAATAACATTATCTTTTTGTAATAATTATCTAATGACTGAAATACATCTCACTTGGCCACTATATTTATATGTCATTTCAAGGGACACTAGACAATTATTATAACAAGTGAAGATTAACTTAGCTATAAAACTATACTTTGTTAACATATACAAGTAAAATACCAATTTTTCATCTATTTTCCTAATGAATTGCTAACATGAGGGGCCAATTAATATAAATTGGTAGTTTAGGGGATCGACTTGTTACATTTTAGAGCTTAGATTAGCATAGTAATACTGAGTCATAGTTCAAGAAGTGTGCTTGTAATTAACCCAATATTAAAATTAAGTAACAATTTCATTTGTTTGTTTTTTGGTTCTAAACAATTTTCTTTTATGACTGTTAAACTTTACAAATTCCATACATTAAATGAGCCATTGCTAGCAGTTTTTTTATTTTGATGGATGGTATATGGTGCAAGATGTAAGAATTATGATAGACATTGATAGTTTTAGTTGGAATTTTCCATGACAAAATCATATTTTGTATAAAGTTATTTCATTACATGTAAGATCAGAACTCAAAGCATGATTATCGGCTCGTGCAAACTTCTTTAAGGGCTTTCGCTCGTTCTTGGATGGATGATGGCTCAACTCAAGGTTGGGTCAATTGAATAGGAGATTACCTCGAGCGAACTTGAGGCATGCAAGTCAAATACAGATTTAGAGAGTATCGCTCATACGATGGATGAATGTTGACTCGATTCCAGTTTGCTCGAGCAAACAAGGGATAGGTCGAACAAATCTATCGGATACAGTTATGATCTAGCTAGAATCCTTTTTGGTTAACAAGTTTAGATTTTTTGGACTCTCAAGCCAAGCACATTTTTTTAGGATAAATGGGTGATTTGAGTTGCCTTTTATAGATAGCGAGACCAATGGATAGATACAAATGGGGTGAATATATAGAAAGATAAAGTGGGACATTTCACACAGAGATCAATGCATGCTTGTTTGAGTATTCAGATCATCCTAGATATTCTTTTATCATTGAATAACTTAACAAGAGTAATATTGCAGTGAGTATTAGGTGAAAGTGTTGCAAGATCACAAGGAATCGATGAAGCTAGTTTTAACCAGAGTTTGTGGAGATTCGAAAACTATCTATGGTGATTCGGTATTTGGTTGTAAGTGACTTGCATAAACTGATCATATAGTATTTAGCATGACTGGACCAGCAAGTCGGTCTCGTATTTTTTTTTTCACATTGGGTTTTCATGTTAAAAATTGATGTGTCTTTATTTGTTACTTTCATATATCTTGCATGCGATTGAACATTTGAATTTTAGTTAAGTAACTAGAACTTGGATTGTGTTCACATCCATTAGTAAAGAATCTAGGTATACAATTTTGGGATTTTAACCCCACACGCAATCATATACGGAAGAAACTCATGATTTACAAACACACATCAAAGAGAAACAACACAGAGAATTAAGGTGGTTCAGTAGAACAACAATCTATCTACGTCCACACAGGCGAGAGAAGAATCCACTATAAACTGAAATTATAAGTCTGAGACAATCACAATACATCCAACTGACACTAATACTTGAGTCTTAACTACTCAAACATATTCAAACCCTCAAGCCATTCGCTTCTTTGTTCTGTTTAGTATCCAGAGCCCCATTGTTTGCTACTCCGCTCTCTTGTGTTTTTCAGTCTCTCCCTCCTATCTCTTGGCAAGTCTCCATTGAACTTTACAAGCCTCTCTTAGCAAAAGCTCCTCTTTGGGCATGCTAAGTCAACCCTAGAATTCCCATAAGTTCCCTATTTATAGGCCAACCCTAGAAACCATAGTCCCCACATAATTAGGAATATCTGTCTCCTATTATAGGAAATTACAAAAACACTAGAATTCTTATATAGTTAGAAAACCCCAATGTACAATCAAATTGTATGGGTGATGCAGCGGCTGTTGAAGATCAAAATAATACACTCAAATCCGTTGATTCACCACGAATACCGGATTCAGAGTCGTCCTGCAACCTATCGATTCACCACGAACGCTAGGTTCTAGGGCATCAAACACTCGTTGATTTTCGTAGAAAATACCGAATGATTGGAAAGTGCAAAACGCACACAAATTTTATTAAACGTCAAAAACTGCCGGAAAAGAGTCGCAACGCGACTATAAATATGCGACACGAAACCCTAGGCCCGGGACAAACCGGATTAATTAAAAAAAAAACAAAGGCCCAAAGCAAAAAAAAGCCCAAAGAAAACAAAACAGGCCAAAACGACACTTAGAAGCATTTTTTTGCGATTTCCTAGGCCGAAAAATCATTTCATAATTTTTTCCTTGCTCCGGCTCGTCAATACCTTTTCAACGACATATTATAATAGCGAAACGGAGTTACGAGTCAAAAGTTACGGTCAATTGAAGTTTGCCGATCCCCGGTCCCGGGTATATCGCCGCCTCCGCGTCTCCAAGTACTCGTCAGCTATACGATCCGCATCAATGGGTCTCATAGAATTAACACACAGACCCAATAATCTCCACTTTGGCTTGAATTCTGCAAAGCACTCTGAAGATAACCACTGTCGGTGTCGATGTCAATTCTATCGCTCGTCAAACTCGCCACGCTTAAACTAGCATAGCTTGCACCTCCACAATAAGATGCCCATACCTCCAAACCGAGATGCTTTGCAAAGTTAACCACTTTGTTGACTATTTTGACTCCATCTCTCATTTATGTGCACACCCATAGAGATCATTGCCATGAACAAGCCAAAGCTTTCTTATGAACATCCAACAACTGTTGCTCCTAATTCTAATCAGAATACCACGCACATAGTCCTCTCAGGCTCTTGTATGTCTAATCTGAGTACTCCTACACCTATTACATGTGCATCTTCACAATTGTTCAGAATCTTGCACACCATCCAACAAAACATCCGCACTCCCTGTATGACACATCTACCTACCCTTGCGTTTGTGATATGTGTCTCTCTATAACTACTACTCACCATGTTCACCAATCAATACACCACACCCGTGTATGTCATCTGTATTACTTGTCTCATGTCTGACAACAACTTCACCTATCAAAACATTCTCCCCAAGCTTGTACAGGTTGCTAATCATTTGTCTAATTAGGATTACACCTCTAATTAACTCCATCTGCAACTTAAGCCTTAGTTGTATAAGATGATAATTGGTCTTCCACCATTGATTGAACTAGATTACTCCCAGTCAACCTTGATCTTCCTTGTGATCAAACTCAGTTGGTTTTGATCAACTTGATGTTCATAACTCTATCCAATCTCATAAAACTATGCAACATTTGAAAATTCTGCATCCACCGATGAAACCACAGTGCGTGAAAACCTTTAAGGATCACTCCTTCAATAAATTTCAGACAGCCTACATCAAACCGCATTGCTCCTAAAAGTTTGTGATAACCTAATCAATCACAACACTTGATTTGGTGAGACTTGCCAGACTAGATCACGTTCCAATCTAAGCCAAAACAAAACCTATCACACAATCTGTTCTCCGCTGGACAGACCTTGGTTTCTTTACCCTTACCTCAATTTTTGAGATCAACAATCAAAATAAGAAAAACTTGAAATTGCCGCTCACTTGGGTTAGTGTTGTCGTCCATCCAATGCTGCCTTAACCCGATAATTTTTTCTTCATTCTTCTCTTCTCAAATGTGTAAGAAAATTTTGATTTTTCCCTATGAAAACAAAAAATTCTTTAACTCGATAAATTGCAATGCATCATAATAACAAGGTGAATTAACAATTAAGCTCTAGTTTAATTCAATGTATGACTCTAATTACCCTCAAATCTAAGATTGCATAAACATGAATATTGCTATGGTTCTCACAAAATAAACAAGACATCCATCCTTAATAATAGATAATTAATGAAAGCATGAGAAAATGTGCTAAATATACAAACCATGATACTCAAAACCATATGATACTCAAACTTGTATTGAAGAAACTCAAGTGGTTGAAAGATCATCAATATATGATAACACTTGAAATTGATCCATAAAACATAACAAGGTTTGAAGTATAACACAACATATATATATATATATATAAATGTTTTACAAAAACATCAAAACAAAAAAAAAAAAATCTATGAAAACATCAAAACAAAATAAAACAAAACTACTTCTCCCAACTAAAGTTATGCAATGTCCTCAATGCATGAAAATAAGCAACTAAACCAAGGAATACGGGAAAGAGGAAAGGACAAACAGGTAAAATCCTAAGCTAACTACCCTAACTAATATATACTACACGGATTAAAGGATTGACTAGGAAGTCACTCAATACCACCTCGATGCATGGCCCACGATTGGAGTAGCCCTTCCATCAACATTAACACTTGTGATGGGTTCACCAAAGAACTATATGCAAATTCAGAATTCTCATTAAGTTGACACTCATAAAAATCATTAAAACCAGTGTTTTAGGAATTAAGAAGATATAAGAATTCGAATGGATCATTCACAAATGTTTGGACCATGTTCAGTCCGTAAATTTCATCATCATTAGTCCCTGCCCCCAATGGCTTGCTAGTGTTAAAGATATTAAATTCCGAAGTCATATTACCAAATGAAAGCTTCATATCACCACTCCTACAATTGATCAGAGCATTAGAAGTAGTAAGTAATAGGCGCCTTAAAATGACTGGAACAATGGTGCTTGCATTCTCAATGGGATGTGAATCCAAGACCACAAAATCAACTGAAAAATAAAATTTATCCACTTGGATCAAGACATCCTCCACAACTCCCCTTGGAATTCTAAGAGATTCGTTGGTGAGTTGAAGGGTAATGCTAGTAGGTTTTAGCTCACCAAGACCTAATTGTTCATAAACCAAATACGGGAGTAAATTCACACTAGCCCCTAGATTAAGCAAAACTTGTCCAATTTTATGCTTCTCGATAATACAAGACATGGCAGGGCATCCGAGATCCTTGTATTTGGGAGGGACATTATGTTGTATGATGGCACTCACCTGTTTATTTAACGAAACCTCCTTTTGTATAGTAAGCTTGCGCTTAATTGTAGCATGATTATTTAAAAACTTGGCATAAGAAGGATTTTGCTTGATAGCATCCAAGAGAGGGATATTTATTTTCACTTGCTTAAACATCTCATAAATTTCAGAATTTAAAAGCTCAACTTTAGGTTTAAATAATCTATAAGGGAATGGGGCATGTTTCGTAGCAGTAATACCCTTATCATTAGACACACTATAAGGCTTTAAGACCGGCTCAACTCGCACTTTTTTTTTCTCACTCTCATCTTTCTCTTGCTCTTTCTCATTCTCAACTCCCTTCCTCTTATCACTAACCTTAGGGAGTTCCTTTACAGGTGGAATGGTTTTATCAATGAATTTTTCACTCCTAAGAGTTGTGATTGCATGGACTTGCTGAAAACTTGACTGAGAATCATTCCTAGGTTTAGTTATAGGCATTTGACTAGTTGGGTTAAGTTAGGGTTAGGCTGAAAATCTTCTTGGTATTGGTTGAGTGAGTGCTTGTGTTAGATTAGCTATGTGCTTTTGTATATCCTCCAACAACCTAGTATGTTGGTCTAACACTTGTTCTTACCTATCCACCCTATTGGTTAGCCCCCTCATGTCATTTGCAAGTTGGTTCACAGTATCCTCTATAGGTTGCTTATGAGGTGGTTGATATGTCTTGGCTTGAGTTTGGAAAGGTTATAATTGCGGTTGGCGTTGGAAAGCTTGAGGGTTTTGGGGCCCTCCTTTGTATGCTTGAGGGTTCAACAATGGAACTCATGAATTGAGAATGAAAACATGTTCCATTTTCACCAACTATAGCCCTACCATAATTCCGGATACCCCCATACTTATTTCTCGTGCACCCATATATATCATAAGGATGAACAATGTTTCACTAGTTTTACGGCTTGGGTAAATGCATTATTATTTTTGAGTTTAAAGCTTGTAATGTGGGTTCGCAATAATGAAAAAAACAACATATGAAGCTCAAAGGGGTTCACAAAAGAAAAAAATTAATTACAAGGTAGGCTATTTGGCTTATGTAGCTTATAACAAAGATGGCCTTAATCATGTTCATGCATGCATGTGTCAATATTACCTCGAAGAGAGTCAATATTACCTCGAAGAGGATCAAGACAAGTTCTAGAGAAACGAATCCATGGAAGAATGTCTCACATGAAACAAAATAGTGACTGATATGGATGTGTCAGTCTAAAGGTTCAAAATCTCACCAGCTTTTCTCTACCAAATTCAGTCACTCCAATCTCAGGTAAAATAACTAGACTAATTAATTCTAAGTTGGAAGATTACTTATTCAATCATGTTATGAATTCTTCAAGCTTAATTGAATCTTGTTATTATTTGTTTTTTTATTATTTTTTTCAAAACAAATACAAAAACCCAACCTAAATCCCCTCCCCCACACTTAAAACTTACATTATCCCCAATGCAAAGTAAAATGAACAGAAGGGTAGAGATAACCAATCTATAAATGCGAAAATAAGAAAAATGAACTTCCCTTGGGTTGCCTCCCAAGCAGCGCCTTTGTTTATTGTTGTGGGCTCGACTCCATTCTTTCTTCTTCAATCCGTATAAATCGGATCCTCAAGGTCCAATTTCTCTACATTCTCTATTTGAAAACCTTCATAGAATTGCTTAAGTTGATGGCCATTCACCTTGAACACTTTGGAGGTGGCTAAGCTTTAAATTTCAACTGCACCATGAGGAAAAACATTAGTAACAAGAAAAGGTCCAATCCAACGAGAACGCAACTTACCTGGAAACAAACGAAGTTGGGACTAGTGTAGAAGAACTTTTTGACCAACTTTAAACTCCTTCCTAGAAATCATCTTGACATGAAAAACCTTCGTCTTTTCCTTGTAAATCCTTGCACTCTCATAGACATCATTGTGAATTTCCTCTAACTCTTATAATTGCAATTTCCTATGTTCTCCACTTTCATCCATCTTCATGTTAAAACTCTTGATAGCCCAGTAAGCTTTGTGTTCTACCTCAACTGGAAGGTGGCATGATTTTCTAAATACCAATCGATAAGGTGAAATACCAATGGGCGTTTTATATGCAGTCCCGTACGCCCACAAAGCATTATCCAAGCGCAAACTCCAATCTTTTCTACTTGGATTGACCGTCTTTTCAATGATGGATTTGATCTCGCGATTTAACACTTCCGCTTGTCCACTAGTTTGCAGATGATATGAAGTTGACACCTTGTGCGTTACATGATACTTTCTTAACAAAGTCACCACAGTTCGATTGTAAAAGTGAGTACCTCGGTCACTTATTAGAGCTTTTGGAATTCCAAACCCAGAGAATATGTTAGATTTGATAAAATTTGCAACAGCATTAGAATCATCAGTCCTGGTGGCTTTAGCTTCCATCCATTTCGAGACATAATCAACAGCAAGCAAGATATAAACATAACTAAAAGATACAGGAAATGGTCCCATGAAATCAATGCCCCAAACATAAAAAATTTCACAAAATAGTATGAGATTTTGTGGCATCTCATTCCTGTAGGATATATTACCTGTCTTTTGACAAGGATCGCATGACTTACAATAAGAATATGAATCTCGAAATAGAGATGACTAATAGAAACCAAATTCTAGCACTTTTCTCGCTGTTCTCTTGACTCCAAAGTGACCTCCACAAGCATAAGAATGACAAAAGGTTAAAATAGACATGATTTCATTTTTAGGAATGCACCTTCTGATCACTTGATCTGCACAATGCTTCCATAAGTATGGGTCATCCTACACATAGTATTTCGTATCACTCTTGATCTTATCTCTTTAAGTCTTAGACAAACCAATAGGTAGTATGTTAATAACCAAATAATTTACAATATTTGCATACCAAGGTAATGTCACACTTGCGGAGAACAATTGCTCCTCAGGGAATGTTTCTTGCAAACGAAGTTCATCCTCGACATGAGGTAAACAACTCAAATGATCGGCAACACGATTTTCTGTCCCTCTTTTGTCTTTGATCTCCAAATCAAATTCACTCAAGAGACGTATCCATCTAATTAATCTTGGTTTTGCCTCTTTCTTCGTCATCAAATAACGAAGAGTTGCATGATCAAAGCAAACAATGACTTTAGTACCAAGTACATAAGATCAAAACTTTTCTAAAGCAAAAACAACAGCTAAAAGTTCTTTTTCAGTAGTAGTATAATTTCTCTAGGCATCATTCAAAGTTCTTGAAGCATAGTAAATTGCATGAGATGTTTTTCCAATTCTTTGACCCAAGACAGCGCCTACGGCATAATCACTTGCGTCGCACATTATCTCGAAAGGAACGCACCGGTCAGGAGGTTGGATAACTGGGGTAGAAGTCAATAGTTCCTTTAGCTTATCAAACACCTTTTTACATGCTTCATTTAACTCAAAAGCCACATTCTTTTGTGGTAACTTGCATAGGAGTGATGCAATTTTGGAGAAGTCCTTGATGAATCTTCGGTAAAAACCTGCATGTCTAAGAAAAGAACGAACTTCCCGCACACTATTGGGATAAGATAAAGATTGAATAATGTCAACTTTAGCTTTGTTGACCTTAATTCCCCTAGATGAAACAACATGACCTAACACTATACCTTGTTCAACCATAAAATAACATTTTTTAGAGTTTAACACAAGGTTAGTTTCCATGCATCTTTGAAGAACAAGTGTAAGGTTGTGCACATAACTATCAACGAAGTCTCCATAAACTGTGAAATCATCCATAAAAACTTCTATGATATGCTCAATATAATCTGAAAATATGCTAACCATACCCCTTTGGAAAGTGGCGAGGGTGTTGCAAAGGCTGAAGGGCATGCGACAATATGCAACAGTCCCGAATGGGCATGTAAAAGTTGTATTTTCTTGATCCTCTTGCCCAATTGCAATCTGAAAATAACCAGAAAAACCATCATGGAAACAATAGTAAAAATGACCAGCTAACCTTTCAATCAATTGATCAATAAAAGGTAAAGGGAAATGGTCCTTGCAGGTTACAACATTTAGTTTTCTATAATCTATACAAACCCGCCACCCATTCTGAACACGGGTAAGAACTAACTTATCATTTTGGTTCTTCACAACAGTTATTCCAGTCTTTTTAGGAACCACTTGAACTGGGCTAACCCAATTGCTATCTGAAATAGAGTAAATCATTCCAACTTCAAGTAGTTTAAGGATCTCCTTCTTTACTATTTCCATCATAGGTGAGTTCAATCTTTTTTGTGGTTGACGGGAAGGTTTTGCTTCCTCTTCAAGTAGTATACAATGCATCCATGTAGACGAGCTAATTCCTTTAATATCTGCAATTGGCCAACCAATAACCGTCTTATGCTTCTTTAGGACCTACACAAGTTTCTTACTTGATTATACGACAAATTTATATAAAACCAAGGCTAATTGCACTTGCTTTAAATTTTTTTTTTTTAGAGTTATTACTATTTTGAGTTTTTTCCCCAAAAATTTATATTGAAAGGCATTCATATAGTCTCATCTCATGCATTATTAAAATTTATCAAATTTTATTTGGTATAGGTTACCGCTAGTTGGACACATATAATAAAGTTTTCTTTTCTTTTCTTTTCTTTTTTTTTTTTGTTTTGTGCTCTTGCAACCCGTAATTTTTCATATTCATAATATATCATAAGTGCAAAATACTAGAAAATGTGAGGAAAAATAATGGAATGCTTCCTAGCCACGTTTTGTTACTTTTCTTCTATCAATATTCGCTCCTACCAATCTGTTAGGATGAAGTGCACCAGATACAGTAAATTTGTATTGGGATATAATGAAAGCCATATATAATTTGATATTTAGTTATATTATATGCAATTTTAAAACTTGACTACTCTTGCAAGAATAATGTTATTTCTATTTGTGTAGAATAACAGAACCAGCGTGTTTTGAATGGTATATATGTAGTTTAAGAAGCAAGGGATGAGAGATCGTCTGTCGTTGTATATCTATTTTGATAGAAGCATATGATGCTTTCCATTTAAATTATAGTCGTTTCAAACTGCCATATTCAGATTTTGTCAAGTTCACTCGATCCAACTTTGATTCTCTCAAGCCATTGTTGGTTCGCTTAATCTAACAATGATCAAAACTTCGAGCAACTCTTTCTATGATCCAGCTAGCACTTGTGTATCTCTTCCAAAAATATAGGATACCACTATACCATATTACCATACTCTATGATTTTCTTTACATATTTTAAAATTATATTTATAGAACTCCAACGAATATCACAATATTTACTATGTAATTACATGTCAACTAAAGATAAAGGCTAAAAAAAAAACTAATAGCAAAAATCGTGTTTATTACGTTATTTACTAAAATGCATGTAACCATCTACATCAATTTTCTTAGTTTTCTGAATTTTTAAATAACTAATTTTACATGTGTCATAACAACATTTGTCTAACTATAAATTATAGAAACTTTTACTTTCTACTAATGATTAGTAAATCTTTGCTTAAACTTAGGTAATCTTATGTTACTTTAAAATTTTTTACATATCTTTTATAATTTTAGAAAGTTTTTTCTTAATTTTTTAAAAACCTAGAATTGTTATTTTAAATTTTCTTAAATCCTTCTTTTATAATTTTAAAAATCTCCTCCTTAAATTTAAAAATAACATTATGATTATTATTTTAAATTTTCTTAAATTCTTCTATTATAATTTTGAAAAGTTATTGCTTAGATTCAAAACTTTAGAATTATCTATTCAAATCCTTTTAATTTTTATTTTTAGAAAGACAAATACAAATAAATCTATAGTATATATTATTGCAATTGGCTATGAGACCATTGAAGTTGAAACGTTTAAATTTTTATTTTTATTTTTTATGTTCCTATTCCAAAATATCCAATATTGTGGCTTCAATAATTAGTTAAAAAAGTAATTTACAAACGAAATAAATAATCTCTAAAATTTCATTTTCAATCTTAGTTTGTTAAAAATATCATAACCATCAATCTATATTATATATTATAAAAATCGGTAATGATGTTTTTAAAGCTAATTATATTGATCCAACTTTCTAACTTATTGGTTTTACTTTTATTTGTTTTTGTTTTGACTCTTAATCAATATAACAAGTTTTTATCAAAATTCTTTCAAATATGCTCCTTCACAAAAGTTTTAATGAAATAAAAAGTAAGTTTCAATTTCTATCATAGGCAATACACATGTCACAAAATTATTAATCATGCATCATTTATTCTTTTGTTATTTATAAAAATCTCTTAATATTGATAAATTTGTCATTTGGTTGTAAATGCTCGTCATTCAAATCTCTTTAAATATGCTTAAAAGTAATAACAAAAATAAATCAAAATATTGGCAAGCTACAATGAAGCCTAATTTATTATATAATTTCTTTCACAAATAAACTATAATTTAAATATTTTTAATTATTTAACAGTGATTAAGTTGTACAACCTCAATAATAGAAATAAACCCATAGACAAATTTTCTAATTCTACTTAGGTTAATATGGAAAGACTTCTAATTTTTCTTTTCTTACACTTTTAATAACTCTAGAATATTCTATTTGAAAAAATATTTAATCAAAATAAAACAAAACTTTGAAGTATGCTATAAATAATAAAGAAAAAATAAGCATTTTAATTATGTGAGTCATGTAATTTGATGTTTTTAGGTAAGCTTAGCGGTGAATGTCACAACTATTTTGAGAAATTTTTTTTAATGATATAAATGTTGGCCCAAAAAGCAACCTAAGAGGGGGGTGAATTGCGTTTTTTGAAGATTAATGACTATTAAAATTAATTGAAATCAATCTAATCAAAGTAACAAGATCAATCTATATATAAAGCAATGTAATCAAAAGAAGAAAGGAAAACAGAGCAATAGAAAGAACACAAAGAATTACTGAGGTTCAACCATAATCCGTGATTTACGTCCTCACCCCAAGATCCCCTTGAAATCTTCTTTCACTATGTAATCTCCAATTACAAATGGATACTGATTGACCAAGTGCTCAGCTCACTCTTTACATAAGAACTTCTTCCCAAGTTCTTCAGCCACCAAGTGGTTTTGTCCAAGATTCACTTAAACTTACTAGAGTTTTTATTCCACAAGAAATCTCTTAAACTCTCACTTATAAGTGTATAAAGATATACAATTGATTTACAAACTCTCTAAGAAGAGTGGATTAAACAATCAAAACTCACATAGTAAAGACAAAGAGAATGTTCAAAATATTCAGTTTGATCAGTCAATGGATGTTTGTTTCTTGTGTCTCTTCTTGTATAAATACAGTTGAAAGCTTGTATATAAACCCATGTATTGATTTCATCCGTTGGAGGTTGTTGGGGTTCATTTAATGCATGTCCAGTTCGTTATAACATTAGAAAAACTAGTCGTTATATCACAAGGGTCGACTCTTAGGCTTAATGGGTCGACTCTTCTGGTCTGTATTTTTCATACGTTGTCCACTGTCTCCAAGGGTTGACTCTTCAAACCCATAAGTAGGCTCATTGATCATTCTATTTTCAAGTCATTTTGCTTTTGTCTTCATGAGTCGGCTCTTCATGTTTATGAGTCGACTATTTGCCCAGAAATCTTGCTTTAGTTTTCATGAGTCGATTCTTTATATTCAAAGGTCAGCTCATTGATCATTTGGTCTTCAAACTTTTACTTTTGTCTTCATGATTCGGTTCTTTATTTCCATGAGTCGGCTTATTGCTTATTCTGTCTTCACGTTTTTGCTTCTGTCTTCATGAGGTGACTCTTCATTTCTATGAGTCAGCTTATTGACCAGAAATCTTCATTCTGTCTTTCAATGATCAAGTTCATCTTCAACCATATTATAAAATCTTCAAAGAGTCTTCTCTATGGGGTATGATGATCAATCAAACTCTTTAACTTATCAAAGTTAACTTTTATTCAACTTGGATTGAATCAATCACTTGATTTTCACCTTTTATTGATTTCCAAACTGTCAGGGCTTCACTCTATCAATGTCGAGCTCTTTTGCTGATCTTTCTCTTTCATTGCCGAGCTCTTTCATTCGTTACTGAGCTATTGCTTTCATTGCCGAGGTATTGCTTTCATTGTCGATTTCTTCTCTTTGCTAGCAATTCTTCTTTCTTCTTTGGAATTACCTCAATGAGACTTTTATACGATTTATGAAATCTCTTTATACATATTGTCTTTATTGATTCTTTATATCTCAGAAGAATTCTTCACTTAGATTCCATGTAGAGATCAGGCAATCAAGATGAGTCTTTTTTTCAAGCAACTTCCAATCACATTATCTTGAATCGACCTTTTGCATACTTGATGAAGTCTTCTTTTGAGCTTTTTCAATCTCTTCACAATCAAATCATTTTCAACTGACTTTTGCACACTCTGAAGAAGTCTTCAATCATTTTGGGTGTAAGTCAACTTCATTAAGTCTATGCATACTTGATGAAAGTTTTATTTAAACACCTTCAATCTTTTCGAATGCAACACATCTGTTTGAAGTAGAAATAGGCGTCAATGCTCTGTTTGGTTCATTTCATAACTCTTCGAGTTCATTGCTTAATCCTAATCTTGCTGTGCATTCACTTTGACATGTATTAGAATTAAAGTTGAATTTTAAGTCTAAATTATAAATTTTGTTAATCTGCACACTAAATAAATGCATTGATAAAATAACATAAGGTTTGTTTATCATCAAAATCAACATAGGGATTAACCTTGAGTCAACAATCTCTCCATTTTTTATGATGACAAAACCTTTACAAAATAAGTTGATATGTGATTAAATGAAATGGACAAAGTTAAATGACATACCAGAAGGGAACTCCCCCGTTGTTTCATAATTAAGCAAATCATGCTTAAAATATAAAAGACTTTTCAAACACAACTTTCAGAGAGTTTTTGTCAGGTAATTCAACAACATATTGAGGAAAATTATTCATGTTACTCTCCCTGAGAACATGCTTGATATTTATTAATTAATAAGCAATACATTTCATTTCCATTCAATGACAATTTCATCAAACAATACATTGTTTATTTTAGTAATTCTCCATTTCTTGTCCAATACTTCTCAAATTCGAAAATATGTGCAAAACACTAAACACACATTGTTCAATTCTTTTCCTAAAGCAATCCTAGTTTAGTTTACACTCAATCTTGTCCAGTTCATCTCCAAATCTTTTCCCTCTTTTTGTCAATCTATCAAAAAGAGAAAGAAAATGGAAAACATAGACAGGTATAATAGCAAAAAAATATTAAAACAAGATAAAATGTATAATTAGAAAAGCAATCAAGTAAGCAAGAATTCAAAGCAATCAATTGGCCACTAGAACAAAGTCATTTTTCATTCATTCAATCAAAAGAAGATTACAAAAGGTTGTACATTTAACATCCACAAAAATTATGTAACAGCAAAAAAAATGTTATAACAAGGCCATAAGTCTATAGAATGGTGAGGCAAGAGGAATATGAGATAAAGAAAAGTAAGAGAGGTAGGGGGAGGTAGGATAAGGAAAGGGGAGTTTAGTGAGCATCAGATTCAGTGGCCGAAGAGTCCTCTTCTCTAGCTTCTTCCCCTTACTATGCTTCCTCCTCTTCTTCATTGACTTGTTCTTCTTCTGTAATTTTTCCTTTGTCATTTCTCAACATATGTACTTTTTTTTTTAGTTCTCTCATCTTTCTTTCTATAAATATCATCCTTGTAGTTGCAATATCTGCCTTGTTATTCAATTTGTCTAGAGATTCTATAACTTGAGTCATAAAGAAACTCAAATCCCCTGTACTCTCTTGTAATTCAGAACTCAAAATTCTTTTTGAGCTTCTCTGCCTGGAGGTGCTCCTAGATAGAGTCTTTCCTGTTGAAGTACTTTCTCTGCCAGTTTGCTTTGGAGTGCACTTGTTATTTTGTAGAATATACCATATTCTTTTGAGTATGTTCTCATTGTATTCATCACTAATAGCTTTGGGGATTCTTTTCTTTTCATTTTTCAGATCAATACCAAAATGCTTGAACATTTTTGTCAAGAAAATTTCATAAAGCAAACTGATCTTAGAGATGGTAGCCTTGTATATATGATCCAGAATAGACAGGGGCAAGTCTATTCTTGAATCAGTTATATATGCCCACAAGAAAAATAATTCCTTCTCCGAAACATAATCATACTTTCCAGTTTTGGGAGTAAAAATGGTGCAAGTAAAGTGATGGACTAGTCTCAATTCAAAAGGCAAATTAATAGCAAGGGGTTGTATATTTTCATCCACATCCCTTCAATAGAGAGTTTTCAGTTGATCCTTCCTAGAGACCTTATCTCTATAGACTTCTCCACCAAGTCTTATTCTAAGAATGTGTCTAATCACCTCTCTATTTAAAGTGATGGTAATACCCTTAACATAACTGTTGATGGTCATTTCTCCAGGTTCCCTTTTAGTATTAGAATAGAAGTAAGCAAGCAGGTTAGAGTATACATCATCCCTGAGAGTTGTCATATATTTCCATCCTAGATTACCAAATTTTGCTCCAAATTTGAACTTATAATGATCAAAAAATTTATAATCTATCCATCTTCCATTAAATACTTTTCTAAGAGAAAAACTCGAATTGTACCTTTTCTGAGCTTTGCCCTCAGTAAAATATAGTTCATTTCATTCCAGAACTGTTGACGATATGGTTTCTCCCGTTTTACTCTTCTTTTGCTTTCCTTTGTCCTTGCTAGACTCTCCTTTTAATTTCCTCTTTGGCTCTTTGAAAGAAGGGCTGTTGCTACGACTAGAGCTTTAGACATTTTTTTCGATTTAGAGGTTTTGAGAGCCATTGTACGATTAAGAAAGAGTGAGAGAGAATGAAATGGGGTCGATTAGGGTTTATAAAATGCCTGAGATGAGGATGTGTGATGGTTCGGAGGTGACGGTTGGGCTTTGGTGTGAACAGGGAGCGAGAGAGAAACAGAGTGAGAGTAAGAGAGAGAGGGGAAAATTTTGAATGTTTGTAAAAGTGGGCTTCGTGAAAGTATATAGGCCCGACTCATGAGGCGACTCATGAACTTAATGAGTCGACACATGCCTGTTAATAAAATAATTTGAGTCCATTGTTGTGATGAGTCGACCCTTTGAAATGGAGTATCGACTCATGCAATCAAACTGGGCATGTCAATTGTAAGGAATTTAGAATATGACCTTTTTCAAGTTTTGAGATAATAGATAACTTAATATAATCATGTAATGCATCATGAATTCAAGAAATACAAATCATATGAATGATACACACATTTAAAACATTCAAAACACAAATTTCACTTGAATTAATCAAATTTTAAAGCATAAGATCACTCATCCTTAATTCTCTTCTTATCATACAAAAATGATCTTCACTCAATGGTTTAGTAAAGATATCAACCAATTGCATGTTGGTGCATACAAAATCAAGTTCAATATCACCTTTTTGTACATGATCTTGTATAAAGTGATATCTAATTTCAATGTGCTTTATGCGAAAGTGTTGAACATGACTTTTAGTCAAGTTTATAGCACTAGTATTATCACACTTAATAGAAATATGATTAAACAAGATTCCATAATCTTCTAATTATTGTTTGATTCACAACACTAGAGCACAACAACTGCCAGCTGCTATATATTCAGCCTCAGCTGTGGAGAGAGCAACTGAATTTTGTTTCTTGCTATACCAAGATACAATTATATTACCTAGGAATTGGCAAGAGCCACGTGTGCTCTTCCTATCGACTCTACTCCCCGCATAGTCAGCGTCAGTGTAAATATTTAAATTAAAGCAAGTGCCCTTTGAATACCATAATCCAAGGTTTGGTGTGTGCTTAAGATAACGAAAAATTCTCTTTACAGCAATCACATAAGATTCTTTAGAATTGAATTGAAAACAAGCACATAAGCAAACACTAAACATTATATCTGGTCTACTAGCAATTAGATACAATAGAAAGCCTATCATGCTTCTATAAAGTTTAGCATCTACTGACTTACCTTTTTTGCCGCTATCCAATTTTGTCGTAGTATTCATTGGAGTACTTATAGGTTTTGCATCTACCATGCCAAACATTTTGATCAAGTCCTTGATGTACTTGGCTTGATTGATAAAGATGTCTTCCTTCAATTGCTTAATTTGAAGTCCGAGAAAGTAGTTGAGCTCTCCCATCATACTCATCTTGAATTCTCCCTACATACATTTAGCAAATTCTTCGCAAAGCGACTCATTAGTAGCACCAAATATAATATCATCCACATAAATTTATACTATAAGCATATCATTGTTTTTGATCTTGATAAAAAGGGTCGTATCTATTTTTCCTCTAGAAAAACTTTTTTCAATAAAAAACTTACTTAATCTTTCATACCAAGCCCTTGGGGCTTGCTTCAAACCATACAAAACTTTTGTGAGTTTGAAAATATGGTCAGAAAATTTTGGATCTTCAAATCTAAGTGGTCGTTCAACAAAAACTTCTTCAGTGATAAAACCATTTAGAAAAGCACTTTTAAGATTCATTTGATACAATTTGAAGTATTTAAAATAAGCAATTGCAAGTAATAACCTAATGGCTTCCAATCTAGCTATCGGAGCATAGGTTTTATCAAAATCAATGCCTTTCTCTTGGCTATAACCTTGAGCAACAAGTCTTGCCTTATTCCTTACAACAACTCCGGACTCATCCATTTTATTTCTAATACCCATTTAGTTCCAATGATTAGATGATCATTAGGTATAGGAACAAGGTGTCATACCTCATTCCTTTCAAATTGGTTCAATTCTTTTTGCATTCCATTTATCCAAAATTTATCATTTTCAGCATTATTAAAATGCTTAGACTCTATTTGTGATAAAAATGCAAGATGATTACATATATTTTTTATAAAGGATCGAGTTCTTACTCCTCGTGAAGAATCACCTAGAATTTGTTTCGTAGAATGGTTATGCACAAACTTCCAATTCTTAGGTAGACCTTTATTGATTTCTTGTTGACTGGTAGGAACTTCTTATGCTCCTCTTTCTTTTTGGGATTCTTCATTTGAACTTGCTTGAATGTTCATCTTTTCCATTTCTAGTTCTAGCTCATCTACATTATCACTTTCAACATTCTTCGAAGAAGGGTTAAGTTCATCAAAAGTGACATGGATTGATTCTTCAACCACTAAAGTCCTCTTATTAAAGACTCTATAAGCCTTGCTATGTTTTGAATAGCCAAGAATTACACCTTCGTCAGATTTTGCATCAAATTGGCCGATGTTGTCTTTCTTGTTATTCAATACAAAGGACTTACATCCAAAAGCTTTAAAATACGAGACATTTGGTTTCTTATCTTTCCAAAGTTTATAGGGGGTTTTGTTCAAAAAATTTCTAAATAAAATTCTATTCAAAACGTAACACGTTGTGTGTAAGCACCCTATTTTTGCCTGCTCGGCAATCTCTGGCCTAATCGGATTTGGTTTCCAACATCACAACATATGCAAGCTCAAGACGAGCCTTTCAATCTCCAATCCAGTCAACTGGTCGCTTCTCGGGTCCACAAGAATCCGCTGGAGCCTTAAGCACCATTATTCCAGACAGTTTTCTAGACCGGGAGGTCCCAGAAACCAACGCCATCCAGGTAGCTTCCCGACTCGATCTCGGGGACCAACACCTCATCAAATTTTAGACGGTTCACTTCTGGCGCCTGCTAGCCTGCCAATGTAGAATGCCCGTCATTTGGTAGTTCTCCGAGACCGGGCGTTCTCGGAGACCAACACCACACTTCTAGGTAGCTTTCTAGGACCAGGCGTTCTCAGGAACCAACACCACCCCTACAGGTAGCTCCCTAAGAACGGGCGTTCTTGGAGACCAATATCGCACAGGTAGTTTTCCAAGACCAGGCGGTCTCAGAAACCAACACCTAGGTCAACACCGGCACCTGCTAGCCCGACTCGGTGAAAAATGACCAAACCGACCCTTTGGGCCTCCAGGCATGTTTTGGAAAAGTTTAAAATCCCTCAAAACGATAATTTCATCCTTCCACAATGTTGTCAAACCATCAGGCGTCCCCCGCACGCCATTTGGTCCAAATTCGATCCAATTCCGGCTCACTCTGGTCAAAATGACTATTTTGCCCCTAAACGACTCAGCACGGCACAAGCCCCGCTGAACGGCGACAGACTCTCTCAAAACCATCCCTGAACAGCCCTACACAACTAACACAATATACCAGACCATTCCTAACCATTTCCAGCCAACTCCGGTCAAAATGACCGTTTTGCTCCTAAAAGCCAAAAATATCCCGAAACAGCATCAGCCTTGGGATTTCGATTTCGAGTGGAGGATTCCACCACACATCCCTGTTTAACCCAAGGAACACCCTACGATGTTAAACTCACACGACTTGATAAAATTTCCCTGAAGCGTCTCACAGACGCTTCGCCTAAATTGTCTTTTCCCCCGACTCCCTGATTATAACGCACCGTCAACTGACTTGAGAAATGCGTAAATCAGGGGATCCTGGAAAGTTCGTCCATAGATCTTTCCATCGATACAGTTCGATCAAATAGATCACTTCCCGAAGCCCACCACCATACGGTGCGAAAACTATAACTTTCAGCAACCCTTGGAGCGTCTCACAGACGCTCTGTCAAGGTTGACTTTTTCTCCGATTTCCTAATCAAAACGCACCGTCAAACGACTTGAGAAATGCATAAATTTGGGAATTCCGGAAAGTACTTCCAGAGTACTTTCCATCGGTATGGTCCGATCGAATAGATCGCTTCTCGAAGGCCTCGATCACTCGAAACGAAGACATCCACTTTCGAACACCCATAGAGCGTATCACAGATGCTCCACAAAAGTGTCCTTTTTGGCACACTTCCCAAGACGATATCACTCACCTCCAAACATAATTCAAACTTTTCAAAAACGTGAAAGCTCATTGAAAGCACTAGGAGAACATCCCGAGTGCGACCGGTTCCCTTGGAACCTTCCCGATTGACTCAATTATTGAGGCAAAGTTTAGATGAACCTTCCCGGTGATGGAGCGTATGCTACATGAGCTCAAATTTTGATCAAATCGACCGACTTTCGATCAACGGTCGAGATTTAACCAGTACACAAGGTGCCACGTGTTATTCTGAAAATGGAACAGTACCTGTGCATGTAGGACATGCGCAAGGCCAAAATTTGGCCATGCTCATGTAGCACATGCGCAAGGTCTGTTGTAGATTGCCTATAAATAGAGACCTCCCCCCTTGCATATTCTAGGTCCGAAATTGATACGAAACTCTGCTGAAATCACTCCAGAAACTCGAATCTCTATATATATTCTTCCCCTCCAACACTTAGGTTAGATTCTACCCCTCCTAAACCTATACACTCCACATACAAGGCCTCATACACACTTACACACTCCACTCTAGCCTCTCAAGCCCTCTTGAAGTCACTCAAGCTCCAATCAAGACATTCATTGAAGACTACAAGAGTGTTAAAGGCAAAAGGTGGTATCCCTTTTACATTTATGCTCTCCCCCATGCTTCTCTTCTCCCTCCTATCCTACTTAGGCTATTCTCTATTTTACTCTCCATCTTCAACCCCCCTTTCTTTCATGCTTGAGCCAATAGGGCTCCTAGATCATGCCTAGAGGAAAGCAAGTGAGAGCCACCTTGTAGGGGGACCTCTCACTAGCTTACTTTAAGATGGTATGACCTAAGAGCCCCTTGTTTATGTGGTGAAGCCTAAAAGCCTTGTATGTGAATCATGACCCCTTGCATATTATTATTTTGATCATGTCTTGTATGCTTGGCTTCATTTTATGTTTATTGCCATATCCCACAATGCTTGCATTGCTCTTAATTTCATGACATTTTCAAGTTCTACATGTCCTTCAAAAATTGTTCCAAGAGTTGGCCCTTTGAAGTTTAGGATGAGATTTTAGGAATCATGCCTTAGAAAATCCCTCTCAACCCCCTAATTCATACTTTTGCATCATTACATTTCAACTCGCATAAAAGTTGCCTTCAAACTCTCTAATTTTCAAGGTTTTCATTCTCTCAAAGTTAGTGGTTAAAATGACCCCATGAAACCCTCTCTTGAGTGGTCTCCCTTTATATTGGCCATAGGAACCCTAAATTGTTAGAATGGTTCCCTTTTCTCTTTATGATCGCCTAAGAATGATGTTCAAGATCTTTGACTTCTATGGTTCTTATTCTCTCAAGTTTAGTGGTTGGAATGGCTCCATGGAACCCTCTCTTGAGTGGTCTCCCTTTTGTTGGCCATATGAACCCTCTCTTAATGGAATGGTTCCCTTGAAAAAATGGTTTTCAAAATCCTTCTCCAAAGATGATTTCAAAATGCATTCTCTCCATCCTTGCATCAAAAATGATTTTTCAAAAATTACCATCATTATGTTGAATTTTGACCCCTTATACTCTTGTCAAGATATTAGTTATAATGGCCATGAGGAAACCTTTCTTGGAATGGTCTCCAATCACCAACCATATAAACCATACTCTTGGCTAAAGTCAAAATTTTCATGGAAATGATCTTCATAAAGATTGCCAACCAAAGTCCATTGCATATCATGTTTTGTTTTCAAAACTCTTTCCAAGAATACATCAAAACAACTTTCAAGACCATTCTTAACCTAACCCTAGGTTAACTTGATCCTAGTTACCTAACCATAGGTTAACTTGACCCTAGTTACTAGTTACCTAACCATAGGTTAACTTAACCTAGTTACCAAACCCTAGGTTAACTTGACCCTAGTTACCAAACCCTAAGTTAACTTAACCCTAGTTACCACACACTAGGTTAACTTGACCCTAGTTACCTAACCCTAGGTTAACTTGACCCTAGTTACCAAATCCTAGGTTAATTTGACCCTAGTTGCCAAACCATAGGTTGACTTGACCTTAGTTACCTAACCCTAGGTTAACTTGACCCTAGTTGACCAACCCTAGGCCAACCCTATTTTGGTTAATACACTTTAAGGTTCCAACTCTTGAACCCCTTTTTTCAAATGATCATTCAAACTTTTCAATTATTCTCCTAACCTATTCTTCCAAAACCTCCTCCCCCCATGATTTCAAAAACCCAACTCCATACACTCTTCTTATGTTCCTACACTCCATCTGCAAGACCTTTCCAAAGATGTTTTCAAAGAGTCACAAACCTAAGGTGTCCCTAACCCCTTCGTGGTCAAGGATTCCATGGACAAGTGATAAATCGAGAACAATCTCTAAGGTTGTCTATATTAGAATTCCAAACTCTTAGCCATTTTCAAAAGCCACTTTCAAAAACCAATTTATCAAAACATTCTAAAGTTATGCCTCCTAGGATTTCAAAACAAGACTTCAAAATACTTTCAAGTTCTCTTGAGTCATGCCAAAACAGTTTTCCAAAACTCCCCCTAAAGTTGATCCAAAAACATTTTCAAAACACTTCACTTCCAATTTCAAGTCAAAACTTCCAAGATCACAAAGAGTCTTCAACTTTTCCAAGACTACAAAGTGTCTTCAACTTTTCCAAAGACCTCAAAGTGTCTTAAACTTATTCAAAGACCTCAAAGTGTCTTAAACTCCTTCAAAGACCCAAAGTGTCTTCTAACCTTCCAAAGGCCCTAATGCGCCTATCTTCCATCGAGCTCTTGCTCGAACTACGAATGACCTGATTCTCGCCAAATGAGATATGTAGGTAACCTAAAATGGTGCGGTCATAACTTTTATTTCAACCCCAATCCCTTTTTCAAAAATTCCAATCAAATCAAAGTTTCTATCCCAAACTCTTTCAAAACCTCCATTATTTTCAAACTTCTTCCAAAACTTGCATCATGCATTATTCATCCAAAAAGTGATGACTAAAACTCATTTTCCTAAAGTGGATATAAAGTGGACCATGGTAACCGGTTATTCTAGTGAGTGAACAAAAGGGTAACTAGACATGTAGGTACCGAAAGGGCGGGGTAGGGTGATGATCTTAGGATATCTTCCCTACACGTAACCAACCCCCGAACCTTAGATTTTTGCTTTCGAAAGACCAAAATGGAGTTATTTTCCAAAAGGGGTTAAATCTTTTCAAAGGTTGCCAAACAACCTATTTCCTTAAAAACCCTCTGTTGAGGAAGTTTTCAAAACCTTT
Organism: Euryodendron excelsum; assembly: GCA_033060915.1. Lineage (NCBI taxonomy): Eukaryota > Viridiplantae > Streptophyta > Magnoliopsida > Ericales > Pentaphylacaceae > Euryodendron > Euryodendron excelsum. The sequence continues at coordinate 2,662,262 of CM065391.1, read as the reverse complement.
TCCGAAAGACCCTAAGTTTAATCTTCGAATTAACACTTAGTTTTAGGTGCCCTAACTCACCTTAATCAAGTTAGGTGACGACTCCTATTTTTCTAAAAAACCCTTAATCAAACCAATTTTCAAATCTAGTCGCACTTGTCCTTCTAGGGGGACGAGTTCTAATGACAGAGTTCCGTACTTTAGGGTCTCCGAGCCAAAAGGACCTTGGACACCCAAAAATCGGGGCGCGACATTGTGTTAACAGTTTCTGCCCAAAAGTATTTTGGTAAACCATTTTTGCAAAACATGGTTCTAGCCATTTCTTCTAAAACTCTGTTTTTCCTCTCAACAACCCCATTTTGCTTAGGTGTTCTAGGGGCTGAGAGGTTGTGATCAAAACTATTTTCATCACAAAACATTTTAAAGGGTTTGCAATCGAATTTCCCTCCATAATCAATCCTAATAGAAGTGATTGAAAATTCCTTTTCATTTTGGACCTTTCTATAAAATTTTATGAAAAAAATAATTGTCTCATCCTTATGAGCTAAGAAGAATGTCCATATAAATCTAGAATAGTCATCAACGATAACAAGTGCATATTGTTTTCCACCAAGACTCAAAGTCCTAGTTGGTTCAAATAAGTCCATATGCAATAGTTATAGTGGCCTAAAGGTAGTGAACATATTTATGGATTTGAAAGAAATTCGAGTTTGCTTACCTAATTAACAAGCATCACAAACTTTATCTTTGTCAAATTTTATTTTTGGAAGACCTTTGATCAAATCATTTTTAAAAACCTTTGAAAGTATGCTCATACTAATGTCACCAAGTCTTCTATGCCACAACCAACTTTCATCACTATTCATAGCAGCAAGGCATTCCATTTTGCATGAAGATAAATCATTAAGATTGAAAACATAAATATTGCCTTGTCTTTGTCTAGTGAATATAGTCTTGTTATCATTAATGTTAATTACATCACATTTAGAGGATTCAAATACAACCTTGCATCCTTTGTCACAAAATTGACTAATGCTCAAAAGATTATGTTTGAGTCCTTTAACAAGTAATACATTTTCGATAGAAGTAGAGGAATTCTTACCAATACTACATATACCGATGATCTTTCCTTTGCTATTGTCACCAGATGTGACAAGGCCTCCATCCTTTGGTGAGAGAGATATGAATTGTACTTCATCTCCCATCATGTGCCTTAAGCATCCACTATCCAAATACCAATGGTCTTTCTTAAATTTTGCTTGAAGGCAAACCTGCAAAAAGATTTATTTGACCTTAGGTACCCAAACTATCTTGGGTCTTTGGGGGTTAGTCCTCAATGGTCTTCTAAGGACCCATGCATTATTAGGAACATTTAATTTTTGTAAGACATAACACCTACTAGTAATATGTCCTATTTTATGACAATAAAAGCATGAGACTTGTGGTTTTCCAGTTGAAGCAATAAATTTGCCTTTTGAAAATTTCTTTCTTTTGAAAAAATCAAAGCTAAGACCAGCTTTGTCTAATGAACATTTTTGTTTTTTTAAAATTACATCCAGTTTTTCTTTTTCATTTACACATCTAAACAGAGTTGTTTCCAAACCTTTAACCTTATCAAGTAAGATCTGATTTTCTTTTGAAGAACCTTTTTGAAAAGAGTTTTTCTTAATCTTATCCTTTAGGACACAAACTTCATTTTTCAAAGCTTCATTTTCTTTTTGTAAATTTTCATTTTCATCAGTAAGAGTAGAAACCATCTTTTTAAGAAGTCCATTTTCAATTCCCACTTTTCTGAATTCACAAAGTAAATTATCAAATGCATCTTGTAGTTCATTAAAAGTAAATTGAGAAGAGTCTGATACCTCACTATCATCCTCATGAGCCATGAGACATAGATTAGCCACTTCTTGTGATTCTGCTTCTTCTTCAAAGCTTGATTCTTCATCATCACTCCATGTTGTGGTTGCCATGGCCTTCTTCCCTTAATATTTCTTTTCTCTCTTTCTGAGCAGAGGACACTCTGCCTTTATATGGCCAGACTTCTTACATTCATAGCATGTAATGTTGGATTCTTTACTAAGTTCTCGTTTTGACTTCATGCTTCTTTCCACCTCTTTATTTCTTTTTCATGAATCTTCTGAATTTTCGAGTGATGAGAGCAATTTCATCTTCATTCTCATCACTTTCTGATTCATCATCTTGACTAGTGGATTTGAATCAACTACTATTTTCTTCTTTTCTTCATCCTCTTGGGCATGTTGCTTTTGGGTAAGCTCATCAGTCATTAAGGAGTCCAAGAGTTCTTGAAGAGACAGGGTGTTAAGGTCCTTTGCTTCTTGGATTGCTGTGACTTTAGCTTTCCAAGATTTTGGCAAGGACCTTAGAATCTTTTTCACCTGCTCACTATTAGGATACACATTTCCAAGAGATTTTAAGCCATTAATAATATCAATGAACCTTGTGAACATTTCTGTGATGGACTCATCAGGTTTTATTTTAAACAGTTCATAATTATGTACCAAAATATTGATTTTAGATTCCTTAACTTGATTGGTACATTCGTGTGATTTCTAATCTATCTTATATTTCTTTGGCTGATTCACAAGTAAAAATACGATTAAATTCATTGGGATCAAGTGCACAATATAAAATATTCATGGCTTTGGCATTAGATTGTAGCATTTTCAAATCATCTTCATCCTATTCAAATTCTGGTTTAGGGATATCAGTTCTATCTACTCTAGTTGTAGGTATTTTGGGACCATTTACAATAAGTCTCCATAATTTATAATCTACCGATTAGATATAGATTCTCATTCTATTTTTCAATAATTATAATTAGTACCATTGAACATAGGTGGCCTATTTGTGGATTGATCCTCACCAAGAGAGCTTCCAAAATTAATTATCATAGATCTATTCCTAGGATGTTAAGCCTTAAAACAAGAATACAAGCTTTGATACCAATTGTTGGCCTAAAAGGTAACTCAAAAGGGGGGGTGAATTGGGTTTTTTGAAGATTAATGACAATTAAGATTAATTAAAATTAATTTAATCAAAGTAACAGTAATCAATCTATATATAAAGCAATGTAATCAAAGGAAGTAAGGAAAACAGAGCAATAAAAAGAACACAAAGAATTACCGAGGTTCAACCACAATCCGTGGTCTACGTGCTTACCCCAAGATTCCCATGAAGTCTTCTTCCACTATGTAATCTCCAATTACAAATGGATGCTGATTGACCAAGTGCTCAGTTCACTCTTTACACAAAAACTTCTTCCCAAGCTCTTCAGCCACCAAGTGGTTTTGTCCAAGATTCACTCCAACTTACAAGAGTTTTTCTTCCATAAGAGAACTCTCAAACTCTCACTTATAAGTGTATAAAGATATACAATCGATTTACAAACTCTCTAACAAGAGTGGATTAAACAATCAAAACTCACACAGTGAAGACAAAGAGAATGTTCAGAATATTCAGTTTGATCAGTTAGTGGATGTTTGTTTCTTATGTCTCTTCTTGTAGTTGGAGGCTTGTATATAAACCCTTGTATTAATTTCATCCGTTGGAGGTTGTTAGGGTTCATTTAATGCACGTCCAGTCTGTTATAACGTTAGAAAAATTAGCCATTATATCCCAGGGGTTGACTCTTAGGCTTAATAGGTCGACTCTTCTAGTCTGTATTTTTCAGATGTTGTTCACTGTCTCCAAGGGTCGACTCTACAAACTCATGAGTCGGCTTATTGATCATTCTGTCTTCAAGTCATTTTGCTTCTGTCTTCATGAGTCAGCTCTTCATATCCATAAGTCAACTCTTTGAACAAAAATCTTGCTTCAGTATTCATGAGTCGATTTTTTATATTCAAAGGTCAACTCATTGATCATTTAGTCTTCAAACCTTTGCTTCTGTCTTCATGAGTCAGCTCATTGCTTATTCTGTTTTCACGTTTTTGCTTCTGTCTTCATGAGGCGACTCTTCATTTCTATGAGTCGGCTTATTGCCCAGAAATTTTCATTCTGTCTTCCAATTATCAAGTTCGTCTTCAGCCATATTATAAGATATTCAAGGAGTCTTCTCTTTTGGATATGATAATCAATCAAACTCTTTAACTTATTAAAGTTAACTTCTATTCAACTTTGATTGAATCAATCACTTGATATTCACCGTTGCTTGATTTTCAAACTGTCAGGGCTTCACTCTATCAATGCTGAGCTCTTTTGCCAATCTTTCTCTTTTATTGTCGAGCTCTTTCTTTCGTTGCTGAGCTATTGCTTTCATTGCCGAGGCATTGCTTTCATTGCCGATTTATTCTCTTTGCTAGCAATTCTTCTTTCTTCTTTGGAACCACCTCAATGAGACTTTTGTACGCTTTATGAAATCTCTTCATACATATTGTCTTTATTTATTCTTTATATCTCAGAAGAATTCTTCACTTGGATTCCATGTAGAGATCAGGCAATCAAGATGAGTCTTCTTCTCAAGCAACTTTCAATCATATTATCTTAAATTGACCTTTTGCATATTTGATAAAGTATTCTTTTGAGCTTTTTCAATCTCTTCATAATCGAATCATCTTCAACTAACTTTTGCACACTCTGAAGAAATCTTCAATCGTTTTGGGTGTAAGTCAACTTTATTGAGTCTATGCATACTTGATGAAAGCTTTATTTGAACACCTTCAATTTCTTCAAATGTAACACATCCGTTTGAAGTAGAAATATGCGTCAATACTCTGTTTGGTTCATTTCATAAATCTTCGAGTTCATTGCTTGATCCTAAGCTTGCTGTGCATTCACTTTGACATATATTAGAATTAAAGTTCAATTTTAAGTCTAAATTATAAATTTTATTAATTTGCACACTAAGTAAATGCATTAGTAAAATAACATAAAATTTGGTTATCATCAAAATCAACATGGGGATTAACCTTGAGTCAACAATAGATGCATAAATTTAGATACATTTTTAGCTTTAAGTAATAGTTGTAATTTATTGTTTAGTTAAAACTCATACCAGTAGTATAAAGTTTTAAAAATAATTAATTATTTAATTTTATTTAAAAATTTTAATTTATTCTCTATGTTAATTTTTTAAAAACTAAAAATTGTTGTTTTAAATTTCCTTAAATTTTATAATTTTAGAAAGCTCCTTCTTAAATTTAAAAATAACATTACGATTATTATTTTGAATTTCCCTAAATTACCTATTAAAATTTTGAAAATTTTTAAGCTTAGATTCAAAACTTTAGAATCTTCAATTCAAATCCTTTTAATTTTTATTTTTAGAAAAACAAATACAAATAAATCTATAGTATATATTATTGCAATTGGTTATGAAACTATTGAAGTTGAAACATTTAACTCTTTTTTTAATTTTTTCTTTTTATCTCCCTATGTCAAAATGTCCAATCGCGTAGCTTCAATGATTAGTTAAAAAAAACAATTTACAAACGAAATAAATAATCTCTAAAATTTCATTTTCAATCTTAATTTCTTAAAAATGTCATAACCATCAATCTATATTATATATTATAACAATTGGTTATAATGTTTTTAAAGCTAAAAATCTTGATCCAACTTTTCAACTTATTGGCCTTACTCTATATTTCTTTTTGTTTTGACTCTTAATCAAATATGACAAGTTTATCAAAATTCCTTCATATATGCTCATTCACAAAAAATTTAATCAAAATATAATTTTAAATTTCTATCATAGGAAGTACACATGTCAAAAAATTATTAACCATGTATCATTTATTCTTTTTTTATTTATAAGAAATCTCTTATTATTGATAAATTTGTCATTTGATTGTAAATAGTCATCAATCATATCTCTTTAAATATGCTTAAAAGTAATAAAATAAATAAATCAAAATTTTGGCGAACTCCAATGAAACTTCATTTATTATATAAATTTTTTCTCAATTAAAGTATAATTTATATATTTTTAATTATTGAACTGTTATTGAGTTATATAACCTCAACAATCGAAATGAACTCGTAGAATTTTTTTTTAATTCTACCTATGTTAATGTGAAAGGACTTTTAACTTTTTTTTTTTATACTTTTAATATCTTTAGAATATTCTATTTTAAAAAAATATTTAATCAAAATAGAATAAAACTTTGGAATATGCTTATAAATAATAAAGAAACAACAATAATTTTAAATATTGTAATTATGTGAGTCTAATGTAATTAGATATTTTTTTTTTGGTAAGCTTGGTGGTGATTGTTACAACTATTTTGAGAAGAATTTTTTTATGATATAGATGAATAGATTTTAATAAATTTTCAGTTTTAAGTAATAAGTGTAATTTACTATTTAGTATAACTCATATTATTAATACAAAATTTAAAAATATAATATTAATTTTTTATTTTTATTTAAAAATTTTAAATTAACTCTCTTCATTCTGTGCATAGTATAAATTCACTGATAACTTTTATAATAAGTAAAAATCACAAATCATAACTTGTAACCATCTAGGCGCATGTAGATATATATATATATATATATACACATATATAACGCGTGATCGAACGTTCAAGTTTCAATCTATGCCCTTTCTATTGGTCACACCAATATCGATAATGATTTAACTGGTCGATCACCTATATTCTTTCATTTCTTCATGTATGTATTTATTCAAAATTCATGTCATGTATGGTTACTATCATTATGACATTTCTGATTACATCGTAAAAACCGATGTGATTAAACTACAAGATATAGAAAACATTGAGGAATGAGATCCTAACATATCTCATGCGGAGACTCTACATCCATAGGACTAATGCCGGTTCAAGGGCAAAGCAATCAAAATAATTGCTTTAAGCCTTCAATTGCTGAAGGCCTGAAATTTTAAAATTCTATATATTATAAGTTCAAGTTCGTATACTTTTGACATATTTTTTGAAAAAAAAAATCTAGTCTAAATCAGAAAAAAAAAAAAAAGGCCCACAAGAATAAATAAATAAATAAATCTCAATCTAATTGAGAAAAAAAAAACCCATAATAAAAAAAATATTTCCTTAAGATTGTTGGTGCAAATTACTTGAAATGAGAAAAAATAAAGAATAATAAGGTTCTTTCAAGGCGCGTTACAACTCATTTTCGTTAAGTCAATATTTGCTCTTATCAACGCATAAAGTATTTAAGTGTGCACCGGGTCATTAAATTTGTCTCCTGAATACAATAGAACTCAAATATATATATATATATATATATGTACACAAACAACATTGAGCCAGAAAAACTTTTGAAATTAACTACTCCTGCAAGAATAATGTTGTTTCTGTTTCTACAGTATAATATAACCAACGCGTGTTGAATGGTGGTTTAAGAAGAGAGAGAGGAGAGATTGTTTGTTATTGTATATCCATTTTGATGGGAAATGGGCAGTTTATAGGAGCATAAAGTACCTTCCGAATGGGTGTATCTACTCATTTAAGACCGGTGACTTTCTATTTGAATTTTGGTCATTTCAAACCGTTACATTCTTATTTTGTCAAGTTCGCACGATCCGACTTTGATTTGCTCGTCATCATTGATTCGTTCAATCCGACAACGATCGAAACTTCAAGCAATACTTTCTAAATCTTGTTATTTCTATAGACCACTTTGCTCAAGCAAATAATAGTTCGCTCGATCAAACTTTTCTGTCACTAATATCAAACCCAGTTCTTCAAAAATTCATATTTTATATATATATATATAATGCTTAATTCCGAAAATTGTTCCAAACACTTGGTATGATGTGTTTGATCTATCAATTCGTACATTGGTCCTTTTCATTTGTTTTTGTTTTGCTTAAAAGAACCAAATTAACTAATCACAAAAAAAAAAAAAGAAAAAAAAAGAAGAAAATTTTGAAGTCTTTGAAGTAGTATATAATTTTGCTCCTTCTATTTAAATACAAGAAAACAAGGGGAAACTACATTGACCAACCTGAAGTTTGGGTTTACTATATAATATCCCTTGAGAGTGGGAAGTTACATTGAACTCCCCCTTAATGTTTGACAAAATTAACTAGGATTTTTCTTTTTTTTTTTTGACTTACGAAAAACTACCCCACAGCAAGGCCATATTGAACCCACTCACGTGAATTAACTAAGATTGTTAAGTGGACTTCTGCTCTTATCTTCTCAAAACGCTTTTCAAATTTTCGTACAAAATTTACGTCAATCAGTCAAATTGTTTAAATAAAAAAAATAAAAAAAAAAACTATACCAGGGAAAATGCTATATGTGATATCTTTTCTCATCTCTCTCTGAGCCTTCCCTCCTCACCAATCTCCTCTTTCCAATCTATTTTTTGCTTTGTTATCAGATGTTTTAGTTCCATAGATCTGTTTTATATATGAAAGTACTAAACTTTGATTTTTTTTTTTTTTTTTTCTCTTTGATTCATTCAGATTAGATTTTGTGATTTACCATTCCAAGATTGATTAGAAACCCCACAGTTCCTTTTGTCTCGAATGCCTACTGTTTTTTCATAATCAATTGTTCTATTGAGCAGAAATTCAGGCAGCCCCCTTTTCTTGACAATAATGGAGAGGGAGGTGTCAATCTGCTCCAAACACACAGCAAAAAGAAAATAATGGATTGGATCTGATCGGATCTGATCCGTTTGATAACAGACAGAGTTTGCAATTTGGATCTGGATTGGATCTGTGGTCTTATTGAATCTGGATCGGATCTACATCTCTCAAACTCGGTCTATTGACAAGCCTAGTTACTATAAACCCAGCTTACAAGCAAGGATTTACAACCAATTGGGGCAACCGCTCATCGTACTGTATTTAGTGATGAGTTGTACTTTTGTGGTTTACACAATCCTAATGGAAAGGTTTTATGGAAAAAAAAAAAAAAACGAAATGGTAGAAGATTGGAAGGATACCACTAATTATTTTAGAAAATACGGGGAGGAAAAAATAAAACTACAATAGATAATAAGTGAAAAGGATCAATAGTCAACTCAAAGTTTAAGTCCAAAACTTTAGGTTTCTTGCTTCGTTTAACTGGAGAACACAATGGTAAGTGACACTCACAAGCAGCTCAATTGGCTGACAAAGCCCATTACCTCCAGATGAAGCGCTAAGCACTGTCCACAGCTATGTTTGAACTTCCAGGAAAGAGAGAGAAAGGGAAAGAAAAAGGACGAGTAAGATCCAAATTCTAAGGAAAGTATTTATTTTTCTTTATTTGTTTTGCAAATAAAAGGAAAGAAAAATAAATTTCCGTTGTTTGGTTTCAAAGTAAAATAGAAAAGAAAATAAATAACAGAGAAGTGAGAAAGAAAATAGATTTCCCTTGCTTTTCCTTGGATTTTCTTTTTTCTCTCCCAAACTAGAACCAAAGAAAGGAACATTTCCCTTTCTTCCCTTTCCTTCCCTCCCTTCCTTCATTTATGCTTATTTCCTTTAGTTCTAAACGCTCTCCATAGCATGAAATGAACAAAAAATAGCTTTCCATTATTTTTCCTTGAATATTTTCTCTTTCCTCCCAAACTAGAACCAAACTGAGAAAGGGACCAGGGAGTTGGCAATCAAGAACATGTCTTTTTTTGGCTAGGCAAAAAATTAAAAAGCGACGACCAGTAGCCTTCTTTGAGCGTGACCATAAGAATTCTTACCTACTGCAAAATGTTTAGTTTAAACCATAACTACTAATCCAAAAAGAGTAAACTTGTCACCACAGTCACATCAAAGTGCAAGCGACATTCAGCATATTCTTAACAGTATCTAATTCACGTAATTATTACCGCAAGCAGATTCGAACAATAGTTGTCAATCTCGCACACCACATGCCAGTATTGACCTGTACGCACCGCACCAATGCTTATATAATGCAAAGAGGTTTAAACACCACACCAGTTAACTTACTGGAATGTATTAGTCTGTACCGGACTATACTGACCCGTACCGAACTGTACCGGCTCATACCGGACTGTACCAAACAATTTAATTTTTTTTTATCCCATTTCTAATTTATCATTGTATTTTATATCAATTATTTCATTGTGATGACTATTAAATTTTGTATACGAATAATTTCTATATTTTGAATATATAAATACACACAACAATGACTAAGACCTTTCCGTAATAATTTGTTATATCAAAATACTTAGACATTTTGTTGAAATGTAATAAATAGTTAATATGTGTTTTAAGTCTTTTTAAAATACTTGAAATTGATGATTTATAATTTTAAAGGCTCTTTAAACTACTTATAATTTATGTATGTTTCGCTATAACAAGATTTTATTTCATATATTTATAGTATATGCATATATACATTTACATAAATATATAATATTTATAGCGACAAATCCGATACAATGTGCTGGTACAATCTAATATCAATATGTACCGTCCCAATAACAAAAACGATATAGTAATCGGTGCAAAATTAACAATTATGTTTCAAACACGTGACCATTAAAAATAGAGCGAAACTCTAAACCCAACTACTAAAGCCAACTCAACTATCACATTGGTGGTAATCAAGAAGATGTCTAATATGGGCTTATTTCCTTGACAAAGAGAAATTTTTGGCTTATTTCCCAGCCTGGGTGCGGTTTTAATTAATTTCCGCAACCCAGGTTTGGCGTTTTTTAGAATAGCGTTTTCATTAAAAACGCTCTTTACAAAGGCGTTTTTACGTTGTATTTTGACGGGACAAATAAGAATACAATCGGAACAAATACAATCAGGAAATCCGTATAAACGCTTTTTGCAAAAGCGTTATTTAGCAAATAGAAGCGCCATTCATAAAAGCGTTATTTTCTTCATAAAAACGCTTTTAAAAATAGCGTTTCTTTCTTTAAAAAAATGCCTTTAAGAAAGGCGTTTTTTGGTTAAATATATATACCAGCCCTAGTTTCTCGCGTCTCCCTCTCTCGCTCGCATCTCTCACAGATCTGCAGAATAGAAAATTGTTGTCCCTCGCGTCGCGTCTCTCTCTCGCACTCTCTCTCTCTCTTGGCCACATCAGGTATCTGTGTGTATACATATATATAGTAGATCGCGTCTCTCTCTCTCTTATTGTTCCTTCAAAAAACAAGCAGTTATGAAGTCATATGCATATAGCTGTTATGGCAATCTAGGTCATTTGGGACTAGATATGGCTTGTCTCAGACCCTACCTATGTGCCTTTAATGTTGATATGAAGATGAATATGTGACATTATCTTATGCTTTTAATGGACCATGTAGATCTGAGACATTTGTCTTGGAACTTTTTGTAAAAAATATATGCAAATGGATTGCTCTCGCAAGAGAATAGTCAGTTTATTCCCTTTTAGACAATGCATTGACAGTGTACACAAAATCACTGAGCAACTAGATTTAAAAACATTACTCCTATTATTATACTCAATTCTTTGTCATTCGCTTATTCTAAATTATCTTTGTATCACTCTATATATATTTATACGTATATATAACATTTGTATATATCTCATCTTTTAAGTCAGTAATAAATTTAATTTTGTTCAATGTGCTAGAATGTAAGATTATTTCTCCATGCACTCATATACTTCCTGTTTGTTTTTCATTTTATTTCTTTTCATTGTTGTGAATTACTTAGATTTGTTTGTTAGGGCTTTTTCTATTATTATTTAAATTATATTTAAAAACAAAAAAAAAAATTTATCGTAGCCTTTGAATTTTTAATATTAAACATCTTAACAACAAATTGAAGAAATTTTATTTTTTAGCAAGCAATGCATTCATGTAAGAAATATAAAATGATAACCTTTGAATTTGAAAAAACAAAATTATCGTAGTTATATATTATTGTGACATTGTTTATGTGATTTGTAAAAACATAATTATCGTAGTTATATATTATTTTGACATTGTTTATGTGCTTGTACTTAAGTACTGTGTTGTAAGTTTAACAAGGTTAATTTTGAAATTATTGAAAGTATGACGACAACGGTAATGTTTTATTAGGGGGAGGGAAGATAATACGAGATCACAGAGAAGGTATAACCTATGATAGAGAGGGTAGTGCATGTTATGATGTAGAACTGGAAACCTCACTTGATGGGTTACGGGACATAATCATTCCTATAATGAATGAGTATGAAGAACATGCAAATATAAAGTTCATATGTAGATATCCTTTGAGACGAAATGGAGAAGTATTAATATATAAGAAGTTATTGGTGAAGGACGACAGGACATTGCAAATTGTCTTAAATCTGCCTTCCAAATTTCTTAACTTGTATTGTGTTGAGATTTATGTTGTGAAGGAAGAGAGCACAATGACCACCAGTATCGGTCGTCAAGCTGTCAATTGGGGAGATGTCCAGTCTTACGGTGAAATCTTGACCGGGAGGGGTGATGTGTTGGCCTTGGGAACATTTACTAAAATGCTTACAGTTGGGCAGAGTAGTCAAATAGCCTTCCCAGACGATGCGCCGGGGCAACAAATGTCTAACATTTTCACCCCATACAAGGATTACTCACAGCGTCGGAGTAATGTTGAACAATTACATGACTATCAAAGTCTACCCAGACATCACCCACAATATGCTTCGAGGCAAGAGGAGTGCATAGAGGTGGGAGGTCCCAGTGCAAATATGGATCCTGTTGAACGGCTTGTGGGCCTTGATGACATTGGTAGACGGGTAGTTGAAGATGAAGATGAAGATGTAGATGTAGATGTTGTTCAATCCGATGAAGAAGAGAAAGATATTGATGTTTTACTGAGAAATGATGATAATGATGACTCTGATGACAATGAGCAAGAACAAGTCAACGTTCTTGAATTGAATGATACCCCGATGCCCTTTTTTACAAACTTGGATGGGATAGATCATTCTGTAGCTGGTCGAGATTTATACCAGCACGGTCCGACATGGACAGATTCTAATCCAGAGTTTGCAACAGGGATGGTTTTCAAAAATAAAGATGCAGTGATCCGTGCATGTAATTCGTATCATGTAAAGAGGAACAAACATTATTATGTTGTGGAAACAAATAAAAAGGTTTGGAGCACGAGGTGCAGTCACGATTGCCCTTGGAAACTGCGTGCTTGTTAGAAGAAGCATACTTTCTTTGAGATCACAAAATACCCGGGGCCTCATACATGCTTACATGGGATGGAGAGTTTGGATCACCGCAATCTCAATTCGACATTCATTGCTCATATGATTAAGACACAAGTGGCGGTAAGTCCGTATGTATTGTAAACTGAAAGTAAGATATTTTGATATTATCCAATAATTGTATAATCTAGTGGAATTTAAAATTTTCATTTGTTGTCGTGTACAGGAAGACCCTGGATGAAAGATAGCTTCCATAGTGGAGAGTATAAAAAATGGAGCAAGTTTCACAGTATCGTACAAAAAAGCATGGCTTCGAAGAACAAAAGCCATTGAAATAGTTTTTGGGAATTGGGATGATTCGTATGAAAAGCTACCAAGGTACATGAGAACGTTGCAGTTTAGGAACCCGGGCACAGCTGTGATTTTGGAAACACGTGACTTTCGAATGTCAACCAATGTCGCGCTTGACAGAATTTTTTGGACATTCCGGCCATGCATTGAGGGTTTCAACCACTGCCCGCCAGTGATATGTATCGATGGTACCCACCTTTATAGAAAATATACTGGAGTGTTGTTGATTGCTGTGGCCAAAACTGTTGCCAACAACATTTTTCCTCTAGCCTTCGCTGTGGTTGAATCGGAAAACTATCGTGATTGGTCGTGGTTTATCTACCACGTTAGGCATGTTATTGTGCCCGAAAAAGAGGGGATCACATTGATTTCTGATCAGCATGTAGCTATATTGAGTGCGGTAAAAGATTACTGGGAAAGGGCACGAGACGGGCAACCAGCTAGGGTTCATCGATATTGCCTTAGGCATTTTAAAAGTAATTATCAAAAAAAGTTCAATAACGCTAAAGTTAAGGATCTTATATGGAAAGCTGGAACTGCCCATTAAGTGCGTAAGTTCGACCAAGCAATGGATAAAATAAAAAATTTACAAACGGAGTCGGCGGCAAAAGCATATCGTGACCTGTGCAACGAGGACCCCAGTAAGTGGACATTGGCGCATGACGGAGGTTATCATTGGGGAGTTTTAACCATCAATGATTCAGAGTGCTATAATAATGTCTTAAGAGGTGCAGGAGACTTGCCTATAACTGCAGGTGTTCAGGTTACTTTCTACCGTTTGGTGGCAACTTTCACCAAGCAACGATTACAAATCGGTCGTGCCGTAGAAAATGGGTTGAGGTACACATCGAAAGTGCAAAGGAAGATAGAATCTTATCAAGCTCGATCAGCAATGCATTGCGTTAACGTCTTTAATTGGTAATGTCACATAATTTATACAGTGTTTTTAATTCACATCACGTATTTATATAGTCAAATAAGTCTCTATGTCTATTGCAACCGCCTTGTGATCATATTCCAATTGCAGGGCTCAGGGTTTTACTGAGGTTATTACAAATCCAGTAGGCACGAAAGGAAACAACAGACATCCGGTGACTCTAAATCCTCCCTCGTGTGACTGCGGCAAATGGGTCATTTATCATTATCCTTGTTCGCACTTGCTGGCAGTGTGCGCGAAAACAGGCAGACAGTCATGGGGTTTAATTGCTCCTCAGTATAATCTCGATGTTTATGGTCACGTGTACGAATCAAATTTCGAATCGATGGTGCACGAGCATTATTGGACTTCATACAATGGTCCAAAAGTCATTCCAGATCCCACCCGTAAACGAGAAGCCACTCCCGGGCGACCAAAAAACAAACGAATTGAGAATGAGATGGACGTCTTTAGAATACGTCAAACCAATAATTGTGACATTTGCAAGCAACAAGGCCATGATAGGCGTAAATGTCCAAATCAGATTGCCTGACTTATATATTGCAAGGACAATTAGCTGGCTAGTAAAGACTTATTTTGTATTTGTAATTCAGATAATGGGTAGTTCTATCTGTATGTGAACTTAATTATATTACTATATGTTGCATGGACTTGTCATAATTTTCTAAGCCAATCACTTACGTAGAGTTGATATAATTTTGCAAGGCTGAACACAATTGGCATTCAATAATAGCTTTCTCAGGCTTTAGTCACATAATGCCTTCACATCCTATATTGAATAGTTATAGTCATAATAACTAAGCTGAGACTACTCAACTCATTCACATGGCCTGCAGAGATTAGCCTTCTCCGTGACATGTTTTATTTATCCATTAGCCTTACTTGATTTTGTAGACAATGTATACACTTTACATTATTGCTTTACTTTGTTCTGGATAATCATATTTTACACATGTGCTAACACATGTCACGATGCAGGGGCTATGGAGACAAGATTACCAGGGCCAGTCGACACCACGGTGCTGACGATGCAGGCCCATCATCGCTTGACGTACATATGGAAGCATGGCATACATCAATTAACATATTACATTTACTTACAAGCGCATTTTTAAGTTTTTAACATTGACGCCTTTGACTTCATACTCAAATTGTCACATAAGGTACGAAGGCTCTACAGTGCAGGTGCGGTGCCTCCCATCCGTATGATGTGCAGTTACACCCGCGTGTGTTGCAGTATGTAGTACATGCTGGTTTTTACTGTGTCTACCGACTTGGGCCCATCCGTTTCGACCACAGTTTGATTACCGCTTTAGTAAAGTGCTGGCGAGAGGAGACACATACGTTCCATCTCCCTGTAGGCGAGGCCACCATC
The DNA here is from genome assembly GCA_033060915.1 of Euryodendron excelsum. Taxonomy (NCBI): domain Eukaryota; kingdom Viridiplantae; phylum Streptophyta; class Magnoliopsida; order Ericales; family Pentaphylacaceae; genus Euryodendron; species Euryodendron excelsum. Next base: position 2,646,559 of record CM065391.1, on the reverse strand, counting down.
ACATTACAGGATGTGTCTGTCCTGTTGGGAATACCTATTGACGGGGACGCCATCATACGCCGACACCTGCCTACTACAGTGGTGGACTGCCAGGAGCTTTGTCTATGGTTATTGGGCATTGCCCCTACCGCAGATCAGTTTAAAAAGGGCTGTCTCAGGCTTGGTTGGCTCCATGACACCTTCTAGGTGCTTCCAGATGACACCGATCAGGTTACAGTCCAGCGGCATGCACGTGCATACATTATGCGATTGATTGGGGGGATACTATTCCCAGATTACTCTCAGACCTATGTGCGAGTGGCTTATCTTGCATTTTTGGAGCACTCTTCCATTGCGGTGAGATATAGTTGGGGCAGTGCAGTCCTAGCCATGCTTTACAAGTATATGTGCCGGGCCGCGAGGACCGGTGCTAAGCAGATTGCAGGGGCACTCGTACTTGTACAGGTAAAAAGCTGGCATAATTTACAGTGTTTGATAATAATGCCTATGTTACTTAGTTCGTCTTAATTGTTGTGTGACTGACACACCCATTTTGTACAGATATGGGCATGTGAGCGGTTCCCACGCATGTACCCGCATCGCATGGAGGACCCTACTCAGACCCATCAGTTGTTACTTGTAGAAGGGATGCAGTTCCCTACCGGACCATGGAGGGCCAGGTATGAAAAAATTGCTTACGCTTCTTTACCTATAATCATTAATACAATATTTATCATTCATACAATATGTTTTCACATTGTTACAATATGTTTAATGTATATGTTAGGTGGAGATCTAAATTTAGCACAGACATTACTTCCACCCATGTTGTCCGCGTATATAGAGACCAGCTAGATCGATTACGGCCAGATGAGGTACGTATAACATGTTCGAAATTGTAATTCATATTACTTAGTTGTCCTATCACTGGTTACAAAACAAGTACTATCAATGTAAATGTTTGCAGTTCACGTGGAGGCCATACGATGCCATCATGCATACACTGCCGACTTATTGCCGAGCAGGGAGGGATATATGGCTGACTCGGTCTCCTTTAGTATGCTTAGAGGTCGTTGAGCTACATTTACCTGATCATGTCTTACGATAGTTTGGGTTTCGGCAAGATGTACCAGATGAGTGCTATACCTCACCTAGGTTACATTCTATTGACATGCGCGGGAGATAATGCACCACTGATTGGAGTGAGATTCATGCCAAGTATGTCGACCGATGGGAGTATAGGCGTGATCATCTGGTAGCTGGGGTTCCTGACGTTGCACAGATGCGATATGACGATCCATACATGGGGTGGTACCGTCGTATTACACGCCCACTAGTGGGCAATCCTGCTCATGTGCCTGCTACTGGATATCTTGAGGTCGGCTCCATAGTAGAGATTGCGGTTAGTATAGCCATAACATTTTCATTTGTTTCAACGTCACTTGTATACATCAGTTAGTTATACATGTTTTCTTTTATTCTTTCAGGCCCGCCATGTCGCATCCATACATCAACACTCAGATCGTGCCATTTATACGTACGGCACGCCAGCTGCATTGTAGGATCTACATAGGGTACGGGACATTAGTGCCACGTTACTCCGTGTATTACGTGAGCATGAGCGGATTGGACAGTCAGCAGCTCCCCCTCCCATGGGACCACCCCCCCAGGATCATACGAGCATCGCCTGCCACAGTCCTCCGATGCTTTTAGACCATCCTCATTGCATGTGACTCCGACGATGCCAGCGTACACATATCACGGTGAGTCACGGGATGTACCATCTTCATCACATGCGACTACTTACGATGTCAGACCGCGTCGCTGTGCTCCCCGTCACATTAGCTCCCCTATTACGTATGACCAAGGATCTGCTTACTCGGGACTAGGCAATGACGAGGACGCTAACGCATATGATGACCCATTGTTAGCATCAGGACAGCATATCGAGACGTCCTTTATGCATATAGAGGGTCGGATTTCACCTGTCATGTTGTCGCAGTCGGTGCCTCCATTCCCACCATCTTATGCAGGGGGCCATCGTTGATTACCCAGTCGACCAGCGGGCATCCAGAGGGTTCAAGGGTAGCGCAAATGACACAGGTAGACGCACTCTCTACCGACGACTTACATGATGCTTCACAGATCACACAGATAGAAGTACAGCCGCAGCCATCGATACCACGTGTCTATGTCCATAGGTCGAGGAGAGATAAGAGGCCACCTCCGTGAGGTACGGGAGGTCATGTATAGTAACTATGGTATTTAGTTTTTCATTTATTTTTGTGACTGAAACTTTTTTTGGAGTTCCACTTATTGTTGTAGAGATTGTTATGGAAACTTTTTTTTGGAGGTCATGTATAGTACTTAAGGTATTTAGTTTTTCATTTTGTATTGTATTTTGTTAAAAAAATTGTTGTAACATATATAAAGTATAGTTCAACTTTTATATGGCCTTCTTATGATCATGTCGTTTTATAAAATATTACTATTGCTATAGTTCATTGTATGAAACTTTGTCATTTTATAAAGCCTGCATTGTTCTTGACACTTCACGTGAAGGTTGTAAGTTCGATGGTGAATAGTTACTTCTGGATCATTTTCACGTGTTTTTTTTATCTTTTTTGAAACTGTCAATAATACAGTCGAAACTGTTGCTTAATTGTTATTGACCCTTCACGTGAAGGCTGACGCTTCACACAACCCAATGAATTCACGTGAACCCATTATTGGCTATATATACATTGTTTGAAGATGTGAGTAAGTGCTAAACCATACTTACAAAGATGCCGAAGCGAAAAGGATTATTTGGGGCATCGTCTAGTCGTTCGGTTCCAAGCAACGAGACGGTTCAAAACCAATCCTCAGCTATCCATGCGGTGCGTACATACATGGACCTAGTCGGTAACAAATGGTATGATCGAAAACGTTGCTTTCTTAACAAACCTATCCTAATGCACAATACTGTGGGTCCAGTCAGCCACATATTTATCGGCTCTCTGTATATGCCGTGGGAAGACCTGTTTGATAAACGTTGTGAACAAGAGATGTATTGTCGATGGCATGGCCTCCGTGTCCCAAAGGCTCGTTCGGCAAAGATGTTCAACAGGAGATCACCTAACAAGAAGGTCATCAAAGCACTGGAATGCGAGATTGATAAAATGCAACGAAGGTTGGACAGATATCATTTTACAGAGCATGCAAAGATAGAATGTATTAATCCAACGCAACGAATATTAGAAATTATTCAAGATCCATTACTACTTTCTGACCCAAAACTTTTAGACTTATCGGAAGAAGAAGGTGACGATGACTTTCAAAACTATCTACCTAGTAGCCTTAGCGTTGCTGACAAACCACTATGTTGCTATGAACATGGTCCATAAAGCTTGTTAAGATTTGTTATTCAATATTATGTATAATTTAGTTTTTTCATATAATATGTGTGAGTTTGGATCATATTTTCCAGTTTAGAATTTCAAGACTTAGGTTTTTCGAGTTGTGTGAACTCGGGTTTCGGGGTACGGAAATGGGGAGGAAAGGTCCAGAGAGTGCGAAACTTGACGGGAGGCACCGGTGGGACACGAGTGACGTGTGGAAGTCGACGGCACGTCAATCGGTGTCCCGGATTGGAAGTTACGCAAAGTTTTAGAATTTCAACACTTAGGTTTTTCGAGTTGTGTGAACTCGGGCTTCGGGGTACGAAAACGGGGAGGAAGGGTCCAGAGAGTGTGAAACTTGACTGGAGACACCGGTGGGACACAAGTGACGTGTGGGAGTCGACGACACGTCAATCGGTGTCCCGGGTTGGAAGTTACGCAAAGTTTTAGAATTTCAACACTTTGATTTTTCGAGTTGTATGAACTCGGACTTCGGGGTACGGAAACGGGGAGGAAGGGTTCGGGAAGTGCGAAACTTGACGCGAGGCATCAGTGGGACACGAGTGACGTGTGGGAGTCGACGTCACGTCAATCGGTGTCCCGAGTTAGAAGTTACGCAAAGTTTTAGAATTTCAACACTTGGGTCTTTCGAGTTGTGTGAACTCGGGCTTCGGAGTACGGAAACGGGGAGGAAGGGTCCGGAATGTGCGAAACTTGACGCAAGACACCGGTGGGACACAAGTGACGTGTGGGAGTCAACGGCACGTCAATCGGTGTCTCGAATTGAAAGTTACGCAAAATTTTAGAATTTCAACACTTGAATTTTTCGAGTTGTGTGAACTCGGACTTCGAGGTACGGAAACGGAGAGGAAGGATCTGGGGAGTGCGAAACTTGACGAGAAGCACCGGTGAGACACGAGTAACGTGTGAGAGTCAACGACATGTCAATCAGTGCCCCAGTTTGAAAGTTACGCAAAGTTAAGTTTAACATTGTAGAAAATTGTGTTGCTGATAAAAAAGCCATTTCAAATGGCGTTTTTACCTCTAAAAAAACGCGATTTGTAATGGCATTTTTTGGCTTTTATAAATGCTATTTGTAATGGCGTTTTTTGATGCTTAAAAAAGCTATTTCGAATGGCGTTTTTACACATATTTCCGTATATTTCGTATTTCTCTTTCGTATTTTTCTTGATATTTTTCTTGGTAGTAGTTGAGGTATTGAATGTTAAAACGCTTTTTGAAAAAGCATTTTTAACGAAAACGCTATTCTAAAAGGTGCTAAACCTGGGTTGCGAAAATAAGTTAAAACCGCACCCAGGTTAGGAAATAAGTAAAAAATTTCCCTTTGTCAAGAAAATTTGCCTCTAATATGGGAGTAATGTGGCTGTACAAGTAGTCCTTTCATTTCAAACAAAAAACACACCATTTTGACTTCTAATTCAAAAACTGTAACTGTCACCACATCATTCTAGCAAAGTTTTCTCCACAAAATCTCTGTAAAAATAAATTTTCATCGTATAATGCAACAAAACCTTTGAATTGAGCCCCCAAGAAGTAGATCAATAATGGTGTCAACTAGCCAGCATAATCAGATTGGAAATAAATGGTAGACCAGCCACGGATTGTCATTTTTGAAAAATAATTCGTTCAGGCAGATACTGCGTTTGTACACGATAACTTACTTTAGACAAAAGGAAAATGCCGGTCACTATGCTTACACTAAAATAGATAATCAGTTTATAAATAAGATAATACCAACTATTATGATAACAAAGGTCGAAACAAATTTAAATTACACCCTTTCCACACCTACCTCCATTCTAATGTCAAAAGACTGGTTAAAAGCCCCCACCCAACACCACCTAACCAACAAACCTCAAAGCCCTTGTAGCAACTTAACCAGACACAAAGGTGGCAATATTGTGTCAATTAGATGAGAACTGATCAACTAAACTTGACAGTGGGCTTTTATCGTAAACGGAAGATTTTGAAGCTCACAAGGTGCTGGGGCACAATAACTTAGATGATCCTCATTAGGATTTTTAAGTTCAGAACGCTAAAGGGAAGCACAAGGGCATTTGAGGAATAACATTTCAAAGTCCATGTATCAAAGGCAAAGCACAATCGGCCACCCCTATAGACACAAGCGACCACCCGACAAAACAACCGGCCACACCTACAGACAAACTACCACCCGAAACTATTTGTGTATCTTCCACTAAAAGCTCCCTTTCTTACCACGACAGCTATAACTAGAGTTTATTTAAAGATACAATACAAGCGATAATTAGTTGCTAACTGATCTTTGAAAAATCAGAAAGATGGATAATTGGTTGGGACACTCCTATCAAAGCGGCCCGACCTAGAGCGGTTAATACTATCCAGCGTTGCCCCGAAAACTCTTCGACTGGAATCATAATTGTTGTCTTCAAAATGTGACCTATATCCATTTGGTTGGTGTACTACAGGCGGAACTGGCAAGAAATAAAAGAGAAGGTTGTTAAGCACACAAGAAAACAAAAAGAACAATTTTCCTCAGAACGATAACCCAGCAAAGAAAAGAAAAATCAAAACTCAACTAGAATTACACTCATTACCTTGTCCATAATTTATTTGGTGATCCGAAAACCTGCATGGTGTTGCTAATCGTGCAGAATGTGGAGAACCATCCATGATGGTAAATGGTACAAGAGGCGGCCCCGGTTTGATAGAAGAATTTAATGTGGGCATGGTTGCTGAGGGCTTGTCTTTCCCAGAAATCTGTTTTCCAGAGTCCAAGTGTCATTATATATTATAACAGAAAATTACTTCCAGGCCAGGGCCCTACAAGGTGGGCTTCAATACATTTTTTTCCTCATCCATAAAGGTTTCAATTGACAGCCTGCCAACAATGACTAGGAGTCAAATGGACCTGTGTCATTCCACCAAACCAGTAAAAGTCACTCAATAATTGACCATCCTTCTTCTTTTGAGAAAGAACGGCACTCCAATTTATTGTCTGACATATTAACTGGAGACAGGCTGCCAATAGCAACAATCACTGAGGATCTGAACCCAGCTTTAGAAGCAACAAGTAATAAAATATTATTAGAGAAATCAGGAGTATAACGCCAAACGCATATTTAAGGCCCTATATCATGCCAAGATAGCATTTGCCAAAATCAAGAGAACGTCCAAAATATTACGCAATTTAGCTAGCTCAAGGCAAAATCATGATAAGGCTCAAAAATCCAAAGTAACTTAGTTATTTGAAGGCAAAGACAACAAGGACGCACCGCAAATTTCAGTGTCCGATTGTGTAGAGTCACAAGGCCAGAGAAAAGCTTGACAGCATAGTCTGCAATCTCTTCAGTCTCATATTCTGCGAAGGCATAACCTTTCGGTCGATCGGTTTCCTTATCTCGAGGAATAAACAAGTCGACCACACGCCCTGCTTGAATGAGAATATCATACAGCACCCTGTCACTCACTCTTTCATCCAAACTACCTATGTAGAAAGCATACACAAAAATACCACCAGGTTAAAATATATATTCATTTATTAAAAAATAAATAGAAGAGGATTTTAATCTTTAGTATAAGAAGAATCACTTGCTATAATTGTATCAATAAAATGAAAACTGTGTGTGTGTGTGTGTGTGAGACATTTCGGTCAAGTTAGAGTTGACAAAACAGAATATGTAGTAGTAAGTAACAAAATCATAATATATCTATCCTAAAAAAGTAACAAAATCACAATATAGTACTATTAATTAATAACCAAGCATCTCAAAGGCAACAAATTCTAGTGACAACAAAAGGTTCATATCACAATCTTCAAGCAACAAAGCATTCACTATATCAATAATTGCTTAATATAGTGACAACTACATAATGCTTGCACCAGTGATGCAGCATGTAGAACTAGAGAACAGAATATAGTAAAAAGAACAGACAAGAAGTGATGAAGAAGACAAAAGGAAGAAGCGGAGTGACATCAGTGTCTGAACAATTGTTCCAATTGCACAAGCTAACTCCAGAAACTGTCATGTAAGCATGCAACATTCTGAGTCTCAATAAGATCCTCAATTTGATGAACATAATATAGAAAATGGCGGAAGACAAGAAACAGGAGCTAGAACTGTCCTAGAAAGAGGCTCAAAGGTGTATTTGTAAGGAAACATATCTTCAACATTAAAAACAGAACTATCAAATATCGGAAGGTAAGTCAAGCAAATATGCTTGAAGTCTAAACTTAAGAATGACACAAAATCGTCCAGCAGCTCGAGTATGAAGTTTCTTGAAAGAATTTCCAGGATAAAACTCATGGCACACATGGCTGTGACATAGTCCCCCTACATTAAAATCTAGTTCCCTATGATGCACATCAAAAAAAAAATTTAATCATTCTCGTCAGAAGTAATTTTCCTCCTAATATTGGGATGCAGGTCATGAATGCAATGGGCAAAAGATTCAATAGATTCAAAAGGACAGACAACAATGGTAAAGGAATAAGGCCAACATACAGAATATTCCGGGCCTACTTAATGGGTGCCTAAGAGGAAGACCCATATTTTATACTCGTATCCTTCTCAATGGGTTTCACAAATTTTACACGATACTCTTTCCACCATGCTTAAAAACATAGGTATTCTCTCTCCCATAATTAAGCACAGCTTTATCATATAGGTATGGGAGGGAGACTAAGTAACACGGCTAACATCCATATATAGGACATTACAACACATATGATCAATACAGTGATGCCACAAAGAGAGAGAGAGAGAGAGAGAGGAGGAGGAGGAGGAGGAGGAGGAGGAGGAGGAAATTTTAACAGGATACTCTTCCCACCATGCTTAAAAGCATAGGTATTCTCTCTCCCATAATTAAGCACAGCTTTATCATGTAGGTATGGGAGAGGGAGGCCAAGTAACACGGGCAACATCCATATATAGGACATCACACAACAGATGATCAATACAGTAGGATGAAAAAATTTTAACAGCATACTCTTCCCACCCTGCCTAAAAACATTGGTATTCTCTCTCCCAAAATTAAGCACAGCGTTATTGTATACGTATAGGAGAGGGAGGTCAAGTAATAAGGGCAACATCCACATATAGGGCATCACACAATAGATGATGGGAGAGGGAGGCCAAGTAACACATGCAACATCCATATATATAACGTCACACCGTAGATAATCAATACAGTGATGCCAAACCGTAAAAGAGAGAAAAAGAAGTACAGTGATGCCAAACTGTAAAAGAGAATAGAAGAAGAAGAAGAAGAAGAGAGAGAAAGAAAAAGAGAGAGATGTGCAATGTTCTTTTGTAATCTGTATCCAATAGCGCCAAAAATTTGTTACTTATCAAAAAAAGAAAATAATGCCAAAAATTTGTTGTTCCATTAGCAATCACAAGACTTGCATCTTCACCATTAAGCAAGGCAATCCAAGGATGTTGTGGCAAGATGGGGCTTTGATATCCAGCAAACCAACACAATCATTATTAGTAATTTTTTCCCAACTTATATGGCTTGGGCTTGCAGCGCTCACACACAAAAAAAAAAAAAAAAGAAACCTCTATAATTTCAATCAAGACAAGTTCCATCACCTTAAATGGCCTTGAGAGTAAAGTTCCATCGAGAAGCTATTGACTTTGGTTTGGCCATAGAGAAAGATATCACAAAGTTCCCAAAAGGCTGACCATATAACATAAAGTCATATATAGCCAACATGCACCAAGCTCTCCAAAGCTCATTGAGCCTTTCTATCAACCTCAGATGGACATCAATGCACCATTGCATTCCACTAATCAATTCCTTTAATATGGCCATGGCCCATGACCGTGTCTGTATGCCTAGCCACCTCGGCAAATGCACCTTGCAAGTGGAGCCATGGACAAGATTTCTATGCTTTGATATTCCAATCAATCACATATGCATCCACAGAAGCACATAAGTCTATGAAACACTACCACATATCCCTAACTCTCCGTTTGGATAGAGGGGTTTGGAAGGAAAGTGAAGAATTTGGAAGGAAGAAGTTAGTTAACATCTTATTCAAGGTAGGGGAAGTAGATAAAGGGCTTGTGAAGTGAGAAGGAGCCCATATTTTAAACATTCTTTTGCCCACCCCTTCCCCTCCAAAATTGGGAAAAACCAAAGGGGAAGTAAAGTGCTTGATAATATTTTATTTTAAATATCAATTATACCCCTCAATTTATAACCCCAAAAAAACTTAGAATTTTATACAAAGAATAGATATAGTAGTAAAAGTGCATTATACACTTCACTTTCCTTTATTAATTATTATCAAACCAAACAAGATGAGATACACCTCCATTTCCTTTATTAATTATTATCAAACCAAACAAGATGGGAAGGAAAGTCACTCTCCCTTCCTTCTTGGTTAACCAACCAAGAGGAGGAATACTTCTTTTTCCTTTCCTTCTCCTTCCATCCTTTCCCCACATAACTACCAGTTTCCTTCACTTTCCCTCCCACTCATCCAAATGGAGCAACCGGATGAACTTAATGTGACAAGCCTAGAGCATATATGTGACATGAATATGAAACTACATCTGAGTCCTTTAGACAAGCATCAATTCCCATTAGCTCCAACACCCCTCTTGTTAAAATAGTAAGGATCAAAAGCATACAATTGCTCATGCTCACTTGAAATGCCCCACTATAACGTAGTAGCGGTTGCAAAATTCATCGCACTTCTCCATATTGCTTGAAAAGGTTCACTGAAGCTTCCTCCATAGCCCAGCCAACTTGCAATTGAGATGCAAATTTCATGCCCCTTCTTTAAGTGAGTGAACTCAAGCAACCACTAGTGTCCAATTTCATGCCCCCTCATTGAACAAGATTTGTCTAACTCACATACGCTCAGTTGAGCAGATGCAGCTACGTACCTACTCCACCGAGTCCAAACTCCTCCCTACTCCACTTAGTCGTGCTATGAGAAGCAAACATATATATATATATATATATATTGTATATATAGTTTTGGTCGTAAGTAAAAATATAAAAGTTTTATGATTTTATCTTTCCTTTCTTTCCCTAATCTCTCAGCAACGAAAACAAAAATTGGGAGGAAAGCTAAAAGAAAATTGTAGATATTTCACCACCATCAGTCAACACCAATTCCTTACCAAAATAAAAAAGCATGTATATGCATATATGTATGTGTATAAAATGTTTCAAAAGCTAAATTACAAGTAAACGAAAAGGGAACGAACAAATCAAACAATCGCATCTCAATCATCGTCTAGATTAGAAACCACAGAAAATCCGATGGAATCAACGGCATGCCCTTCTTAGGGCTCAATTTGACAGAAAACAGTTCGAATCTAACGAATTCTTAACAAAGCAAAGCTTATCTACACCATTGATGTTTCTCATCATATTTTGGAAAATTTTTCATTCAAACAAACGGAGCCGATGTGAAATCAAAATTGAAGAAGAGAAATAGAGAGAGTACCGAGAACTCACCGATGTAAACAGTGCAACCGGCGTTTCCAGACATGATTGAATCCCAACCGCAGCCCCCAATCGACAGCCACAGAGAGTCAAAAGAGATATGCTTTGATTGGGAGATCTAAGAAAAGTAGTGTATGTATAACTGATCCTATTCTCTTACCGACTTTTGGGTTTTTCAACAATCGCTCTGTATTACCAATAACACGTAGCCACGTGTAATACATTTCGGACCGAGATGGAAGTACATTTTGGTAATTTAAACAGAACTCCACGTGTAATATCCCCGAATTATGATTGGCTCTTTTCACCCCCAAATTCTCAACCTAATTTTGTAGATATTTTCAGGTATATTAAGGAAAGGACTTGAAAATCGAATTTAACAATGTTTTGTAAAAATAGGATTCAATAACATCCGTTTTTTTAAAATTGGGATTCAGTTATGCTATTTTGCAAAAAATGGGATTAAGTTATAGCGCTAAATGCATCAATCAATTTTTAGAAGTGTATTAGTTAAAAGTAACATAATATATTACTTCATATGCATATTATGCATTGGTTAAGCCTTCAAACTGTTATCTAGTAAAAGGTATTACTTTTGAAGGGAACTTATATCATATTCTCAATATGTGATGGGTATATATTTTAATAAATAATTGAATACCATTTCACAAGTGAGCATGAACGAATTCAATTAAACAAAAAAGGAAATTCTTGACAGATCTATTATTGCAAATCTCTCTCTCCCTCTCTCTCCCTCTCTCTCTCTGGGTGGGGAAGCATTATTATCAATATCCAATGTACAAGGAAATTCTGCTCAACAGTTGCCATACTTTGATATTGCTTTTCCGATAATGAGATTGCAAATGATTCAGTCATCAAAATGACATTGCCGCCATAATATCTTTTAAATTGCCTATGGATTGGTTACTTATCAATAGCCTATTGTACTAGCAGGTACCCGATATAAAACAATAGGAAGAAGAAGGGTGGTTTCGTACCAGTTAAGGAGCTGCCCAATACGTAATGAATTAGGTGTTGGACAATAATAAATGACATCATGTGTTTGTGTACTTTATGTTAATATAATTTATTTTTATTATATTTTGATGATAGATTTTTTTTCGTTTTTAAGGTCTAAGATTATAGATTTTTGTGAGTCAAAATAATAAGGTCCAAAATTATTGTATTAGGCCCATTTGGAAACAAATTGTCAACCTAGGCTATAAGAAGCCCAAATTCACCAATACTCGGATGAAGGCCCCAGTTGCGGTGAAATTAACCCAGATCGGATAAAGACTAAGTCGATGAAGCATATGTAAATCCATTCTTAGAAAGATTAGGACACTAAGCAGTTATCCAAAAGAAATTGACTCCTAAGAAGAGACAGAATCCAATTCCCTATGGGACTAAGACATTTCGAGCACTACAAATACCCCATGCCATTAAGGTATAAGGTATGTTCCCTTGAGCTCTATCACTCATATATTCTATTCAATTCATTGTGATTAAGCTTACTAACTTAATCATTGGAGTGTCTTTGGCCCAAAGTGGGTTAAGACATTCTCATCTCTTCTTCTTTTGCAGATTGTTCGTGCTCATCAATTCGGTTTTGAGAGTTCAACCAAGCCTTCCTAAAAATCTCGCCTACAATTGGCGTTGTCTGTGGAAAGGTCTACATAACGATGAGTACCAGCTATCTCAGATAAAGAGTTGATCCCTTCAATAGGGAACCAGATGACAGTCATGACATCCATAGTCACGACGGCACACACCAATCAAGTTGGCATATAAGCCGTGAACTCTTGGAGGACACTTCATCAGGTCAGAGATACAATTCCTTAGGGGTAACCGGTCGGAAAGACAGGAGGACCTAGCACGGGCTCCAAACTATGCTTCAAATCCAAATCATCAAAGGAATTATCAAAGGAACCTAAATCTGTCACCATCCAGTGGCAGAGTCCCTAGCAACTTGTCGCTCCGAACAACTGAACAGGAGATTCAGCAACGAGACAAAAAGATTGCCCACCTTAGGGAGACAATTGAAGCAATGAAGGAGGCAATTGCCAAATGAGATGGACGAGCACCCGAGAAGTCACCAGAACGGCGGCATAGAAGGAGATCGAATTCTAGAAATACGAGCCCCCCGGCCGCAAGTGCAATAAGGAGCCGTATAGCCAGTACAGGGCACTATGTGGAACAACAGGAAGATTGGCAGTCTTGAAGGAATCGGCCGCCAACAAGGGACCCGATAAGGGTCAAGCCAGAGCAACAATATTGGGACAAGGGGCTAGAGGATCGGCTAGACAACCGGGATAAGCACCAAAAAAAGGCAGACATCACAGGATATAGCCAGGAGAGCCCTAGACTAGATAGCTTCCACCCTCTTTACAGAAGAGATCCATGCATACCGACCTCTTAGGAAATTTGCCCCACCAAAGTTTACACCTTATGATAGGAAGTCGAATCCCATTACACATGTTCATCATTATAAGCAGATGATGACACTATGGAGCTATGATGATTCACTCATGTGCCGAGTTTTGCCTTTAAGCCTGGGAGAAGTAGCTCTATGATGCTTCGACACGCTGCAGTCCAGATCAGTGTCAAACTAAAGACAACTTGTCGAGCTATTCACAAATCGTTTCATAGCAAACAATAAATAATCCAAGGAGATCGACTACTTGCTGACTTTGCAGAAGAAAGATGATGAGGGACTGCGTGCATATGCAAGGAGATATTGAGAGGCTTATAATGAGATAGAAGACTGCAATGACCACTTAGCTATTGCACAGCTCAAGGTCGACCTTCCTAGAGAACACCGTTTGAGGCAATCCTTCATGAAGAAACCAATCACCCACATATAAGACCTGATGGTTATGATTGAACAGTACGTGCAGGTGGAAGAATATTTAATGCAGCCACGCAGGAGAAGGTCGGTGAGAAGAACGAGAAAAAAGATGGCTGAGACAGTAAGAAGCCCAGACGTGAGGAGAATAGTAACAATATTCGAGGCAGGAAATCAATAGAGGTGGTCAACACAGTCTTCAAGGACCTAATATACAAAATTCCGCCCCAAATATGAGACAAGCTTTTCTTCAAATGGCCCCCAAAACTAAGAGAAGACCCTGTTGCCTGAGACCAGAGAAAGTTCTGTTCCTACCACAGAGAAAAAAGGCATCAGACGGAGAATTGTTGAAATCTGAAAAACCACTTGGAGGAATTGGCAAAGGCAGGACATCTTGATCATTATATTGATCGGGAGAAGACAAAGTGGGAGGTAGAGCAGACGAAACAGGAAGCCGCTCCCCAGAAGGAAGTCAGAACTGAACTAGTCAGAGTAATCAATGTCCTCCATGGATCAGTAGAGTCAGCAATCGTAGATCTGCACAAATACCGGACAAAGATCCAGAAAGCAGCCCACATTAGGGAGGTAATACAGTTGGAAGCCCCAAACAAAAAGGCAATGGTCATCAGCAATGCTGAGGCAATAACCTTCACAGATGATGACTTGGTAGGAGTCCAACTACCACACAATGATGCGGTGGTGCAACTCTACGATTGGGGGACTAAGACTTAAAAAGACTACTCATTGATCAAGGAAGCTCCTCCGAAGTCATGTTCTACAACCTGTTCAAGAAACTAGAATTGAAAGACACCGATCTCCAGCAATCTTTGAACCCCCTGGTCAGATTTAATTCAAATCCGGTTTGGCCACTGGGAGAAGTAGTTATCCTATTTACTGCAGAAGGGATCAATATCCAGACAGAGTTCCTGGTGGCCAATGTGCCTTCACCTTACAATACAATCATGGACTAGACATGGTTGCACCTCATGAAAGCCATACCTTCGTCCTATCATCAACTAATCCATTTTTCGATTCCGAAAGGAGTAGGAGAGATAAGAGGGGAGTAGGTAGCGGCTAAGCAGTGCTTTCTTACGGCATGCGCCACAAAAGAGATAACATGTAAGTGTAGATGATAGAGCTTCACGAAGACATGCCCACAATCGATGATGTTGGGCTACTACCAGAAAATAAGGCCGTTAAGGACCTGAAGAAGATTTACATAGATCAGTACGATGAAGAGAAGTACTTCGTTCTCGGCACCTCTATGTCTAGATCTGAGGAGAAATTATTGATCAATTTACTAACAGAGTATATTAAAGTATTTGCCTAAACACCGTATGATATGCCAGGAATTAATCCAAAAGTAGTTTGCCACAAACTTAGCGTGGACCCACAATGCCGAGCTGTGGTCCAGAAGGGCATAAGGGCAGTTACTCAACATGTGGATGCCATAATCAAAGAGGTTGAAAGGCTCCTTGAAGCAAGGGCAATACAGGAAGTCTATTACCTACGCTAGCTCTCAAGCACAGTGGTGGAAGAAGAAGAATGGTAAGTGGAGGGTTTGTGTAGACTTTACAGACTTAAATAAGGTATGCCCCAAGAACCCTTACCCTCTTTCAAAGATTGACCAACTTGTAGATGCAACGACTGGGTTTGAGAGAATGAGCTTTTTAGATGCCTACTGCTGGTACCACTGTACCTCGCTTCATGAAAAAGATTAAGAAAAAACTACATTTATCACCCCAAGGGGCATCTTCTGTTATAAAGTAATATCTTTTGTACTGAAGAACGCAGGCGCCACCTATCAGAGATTGGTTACCAAAATGTTCAAGCAACACATTGGCAGCATTGTTGAAGGGTACATCAACGACATGGTGGTCAAAAGCAAGGTCTGCAGACAGCACTTAGCCGATCTAAAGGAAGTGTTTGAAATTCTCAAATGCTACAAGATGAGGCTCAACACCTCTAAATGTGTGTTCGGGGTAAGTTTTGGAAAGTTTCTAGGATTTTTTCTAGGATTTCTTGTTACTTACCGAGGGATCGAAGCAGATTCGAATCAAATAAGTGCAATCCAGAATATCCAGGCCCCAAAGAATATCAAGGAAGTCTAAAAGTTGACTGGGATGGCAGCGGCTCTCAACCTGTTCATTAGTCGATCCTTAGATAAGTGTCGGGCATTCTTCCAACTTCTGAAGAAACAGGAGCAGTTCAACTGGAGCCCTAATTGCGATCAGGCCCTTACCAACCTGAAGAAATATTCGGCCTAGCCACCACTACTTTCTACACCGCTGAAACATGAAGAGCTCTATCTATATCTGGCAATATTGGACCATGCGGTAAGCGCC
Organism: Euryodendron excelsum; assembly: GCA_033060915.1. Taxonomy (NCBI): domain Eukaryota; kingdom Viridiplantae; phylum Streptophyta; class Magnoliopsida; order Ericales; family Pentaphylacaceae; genus Euryodendron; species Euryodendron excelsum. The sequence goes on along the minus strand of CM065391.1, from coordinate 2,630,543 downwards.
GTTCTACTGTGACAGCAAGATAGGCAGTAAAAGTCAATCTACTACGTTAGCAAAACTCTTCTGGAGCTGAGAGCAGATATCTTTCACTAGAGAAGCTGGCCTTTGCATTGGTGATGGAGTCACGAAAATTGGTGCACTACTTTAGGGCCCATACAATCAACGTCATCACGGACCATCAACTTAAGCCCCTCCTCAAAAGAGCCGATTTCTCAGGGAGACTAGCAAAATGGGCGGTAGAGCTGGGAGAGTTCGATATCAAGTTCCTACCTAGGTCAGCAGTGAAAGGTCAGGTACTTACAGACTTCATTACTAAATTTTCTATTGAACTGCCCCAGGAACCCATTCAGACACTTGATGCTGATCAAGAAAATGGTGAACCCCCCTTAGAACTATAGGAGATGAATGATCATTGGAAGCTCTTTGTTGGAGTTTGTAGCATCAAATAATAAGTCAAAACACAAAGCTCTATTCGTCGGACTACATTGAGTTATAGAACTCAAAATTGCCAAGATAGCTATATATTTAGATTCCCAATTGGTGGTTAACCAAATTATAGGGGAGCATACGGCAAAAAATGACAAGATGGCATAGTACCTGGTAAAAGCAAAAGACCTTCCCAGCAAATTCAATAAATATAAACTCCATCAGATCAGTCACGACAGCAATGCTCATATCGATGCCTTAGTAACTCTGGCAGTAACCCTAAAGTCAGGATCAAGGAGAACAATTCATGTGGAGACGCTCCCTAGCCTAAGTATATTTCAGGAAGAAGCGTAAGCCTTGCTATTGAGCAATTAGGACCATCTTAGATGGACCCAATCATCTTTTACCTCGACAAGGACGAGCTGCAAGAAGAAAAGAACGAGGCTAGAAGAATCAAGAACAAATCACTAAAGTACTGGCTATCACCTGATAAAGAGCTGTATCGAAGGTCATTCACTGGCCCCTATCTTCATTGTGTCCACCCCGGCAAAGTGCAGGGCATTCTGTTTGAAATTCACGAAAGTATCTGTAGGAGTCATATCGGTGGAAGATCTCTTGCACACCAAGCTATTTCTCAACGTTATTGGTGGCCCTATATGCAGAAGGATGCCGCCCAGTATGTCCTGAGATGTGAAAAGTGCTAGAAGTTCTCTCCAATAATCCACCAGCCTGTCGAGGACCTCACTACAATAATCAACCCATGGCCTTTTACACAGTGGGGATTGGACATAGTCGGCCCACTACCCCAAGTTCTAGGAAATAAAAGATTCCTTATGGTGGCAACTGACTACTTTACTAAGTGGGTGAAAGCAGAACCCTATCTACTATCAGAGAAGTTGACACCAAGAGGTTTGCATGGAGCAGCATAGTTACAAAATTCGGCATCCCCCATGCACTAGTTTCAGATAACGACACACAGTTCAACGGCAACATGTTCAAAGAATTTTGCAGTAGACTTAGGATCGGGAACTATTACTCAACACTGCCCTACCCACAGTGCAATGGACAAGCCAAAATATCTAACAAGACGCTACTAAATGGAATCAAAAAGAGGATGTAAAAAGTGAAGGGAAGATGGGTCGAAGCGCTACCGAGTGTCTTATAGTCTTATAGAACCACTCCAAGGAGATCCACTGGAGAAACCCCTTTCTCGATGGTATATGAGGTGAAGGCAGTAATACCCTTGGAAGTTAGACTCCCCACCATTAAAATGGCAGCATTCGACACCGACCTCAATGATCAGATTTTGGCCAAGGATCTTGACCTTGTAGAAGAGAAAAGGGAGGCTGCCCTGCTCAAGCCTACTGGATATCATCAGCAACTGAGCTGAGCCTACAACAAATGAGTCCAACCAAGAACTTTTGTTCCCAGCGAACTAGTGTTAAGAAAAGTACTGGGGGCAACTAAGAACCCAGCAGACGGGAAGCTTGGCCCAAATAGGGAAGGCCCTTATAGAGTTGTGTCCTAGGTTGGTGTGGGGGCATACCGACTGAAACTTTTGAAGAAAGACGACAACTACCCCGACTATGGAATGTTAACAATCTCAAGAAGTTCTACCAATAGTAGTCTTCTTATTCCCAAAGGATGTAATCACCAACAACATTACTTTGTTGCAATCTATCAATAAAACTGGGAGTTATCCTACAGATCTACATGTCTAATGCCATTCTAGCAAACAAGCACAAAAGCAAACCAAAAAACCAAGTGTAAAAAACTTGGTCCTGTCCAAGTTGGACAGGTCGGCCAATGAAGGCCTCAAAAAACCAAGTATAGAAAACTTTGTCCTGTCCAAGTTGGGTATGTCGGCCAATGAATACCCAAAAAATCAAGGGCAAAAGCTTGGTCCTGTTCAAGTTGGATAGGTCAGCCAATGAAGGCCCAAAAAAACCACGTGTAAAAAACTTGGTCTTATCCAAGTTGGACAGGTCGGCCAATGAAGGCCCTAAAAAACCAAGTGTAAAAAACTTGGTCCTGTCCAAGTTAGGCAAGTTGGCCAATAAAGGCCCCAAAAATCAAGTGTAAAAGCTTGGTCCTGTCCAAGTTGGACAGGTCAACCAATGAAGGCCTGAAAAAACTAAGTGTAAAAACTTGGTCCTGTCCAAATTGGATAGGTCGGCCAATGAAGGCCCTAAAAACCAAGTATAAGAAACTTGGTCCTATCCAATTTAGGCAGGTTGACTAACAAAGGCCACAAAAATCAAGGATTGTTAAGCAAATAAAAACTAAAAAACCCTTGGTTTTACCTAAATATGGCAGGTCGGCAAAAGAACGGCTAAAACTCACTCGACTTGGTAAAAATTAAGCACTGATTTGGATAAAAATAGTTCAGCCAATATAACTAGGCCTAAAACTAGTTTAAGATCAAGTGAGAAGCAAAAACATCAAAATGACTTAAGCAGAAAAAACGCGCTATGAAAAAAAGACAGTCAACAATTTCATTTCATCATAAAAAAATTACAAAGTGTTCTGCTAACAAACATAAATTACAACAGTGGATCAGCAACTAGAATGACTTCAGCAGAGGACTAGCACCAGGTTCAACGGAAGATTGTTCGGCAGTAACATTCAACTCGGCAAGCTGATTCGTCTTGGCAAGCTTTATTTTGGTAGGAGGATTCTCCACTATATGAGGCAAGTCTGCACGAAGGCTGGTCTCAGCTGGCTTGACCCCATGGAGAGCTTCTTCTTCTTCTTCTTCTTCTTTTCCTTAATCAGCCTCTACGTCATACCCCAGATCGGCTTCAGTAAGAACTGGTATCTCTGTCCAGAAAGGATAGGATTTATCTAGAGCTTATTTCTTTAGAGTCGCCTTCCAACCTTCCAGAAAAAGTTGCTCGTAGATCTGCTTCACCTGAGCTGCGTAAATGTCCCTGGCATCCTTATAGCCCTTGTATATTGGGCCTGAGACTCTGCTTTGGACTTCTCCAAGTCCATTACTACTTCAACTAAACTTGCCTTAGCCTCAGACTCCGACCTCTCAGCTTCGGCAACTTGAGCCTTCAAAGCTTCATTCTCTACCTTCATCGTCTAGAAATCCTCATCCTTTCGCTTCAAGTTGGCCTGGGTCTTAGGGAGGGCAACTCTAGCACTTTGCAGCGCCATCTTTGTTGCTCAACCGTCTCGATCCTTGATATGGAAGTAGTCCTTCAGCTCGCTGTATTTCTGTAGCAGGCTCTTGTGCCGATCATGTAACGTACAATAGCGCTGCATGGCTTCCAAGCCCTGAATGGCACCTTGGTAAAAACAGAGCAATTCACTGCATCAGCAAAAAGTTGAGCAAAAAGAAAAACACAATAAAAAAGCAAAAATGGGAAGAGGACTTACCATCATGGAGGCATGAGCTATCCCTTTAAAGATATCTTTAGTAGATGTGTCGCTTAATTCATTGATATCTCCAAGTGGCACAATGGCATGAAGAGCTCCAATGGTGACATCAACATTAAAAAGAACCGAGTCCTCAAAAGTCATGGCACAATCCCTGCTTGTGTCCGAACCACGAACTCCTCAGCCTCTTTTTCTTTTCCCTTGCCCATATCATCTTCCTCAGGCCATGTCGACCTCTCTGAAGCATCATTGGCCTCAGCAGCCTTCACCAACCTCCTCCTCTTCTTCGCCTCTAGAGGCACTATTGGCTCCACCAGATCTATGACTGGAGGCATTGCCGAGGCCTTGATGGTTGGAGGGGGCGTGTGTTGGCCCAAGAAGGCAACCCAAGAGGGGGGGTGAATTGGGTTTTACAGAATTTATAACAAATTATGCAATTAAAAAGAGTTTATGCATTTCAACAATAATTAATCAAGGTGTATATCAAGTAAGTAAAGTATATATCAAAGTATATATCTATGCAAGTATGTATAGTGAGCAAATAAGCAAAACAGAATAAGAAAATAAGAGCACCAGATTTATAGAGGTTTGGCCAACCTTGCCTATGTCCTCTCTTCTTTGATTCTCACGAAGGTATTCCACGATGTAATACTCCTTACATAGTTGCTAGTTTTGCCATAAATGCCCAGCTCACTCTTGCAAAAACTTCTTCCTAAGCTTTTAAAACTCAAGAGATTGTGTCCAAGCTTCTCTCAAACTTACAAGTGATTTTGTCCGAGCTTCACTCAAACGTAGAAGTGTTTTTACCTAAGAACACTCAAACTTATAGATTTACAAACACACCCAAGTGAAATGAATAAAGGTTATACAATGGGTAAACTCTCCTAATGAGTATATGAATAAGTACAGCTCAATGAATAACCTTAAACACTCAGCAAAAATATGTGGCAGTTAAGGCACAGAAAATTTTTAGCTTCAAGCACTTGATACCAATAGTGTAATCACTCTCTTCATCATTATAGAAGCTGTAGGTATCTTGTATTTAAAGCTATGGATCGATTCTAGCCGTTGGAGAAGTATGGGTGAAATTTTGGTGGCAGATCGCACCATAACACCTGTCAGAAATATAGCCGTTACTGTCGGGGGTTGACTCTTTTTACAATAAGTTGATTTTTTTTGCATTCTGCTTCAGCATTTTGCCTTCAGAGGTCGACTCATGACTTGTAGGAGTCGACTCTTTTGATCGGAATCTACAGACTCAACTCTCTATCCCAATGAGTCGACTTTTTTGCAGTGAGAAGTCGACCCTTTTAAGCAGTCTTTAAAATTTTTAGGCTCTGTTGAAATGAGTCGACTCTTGAATGATGAAAGATCGACTCTTGTGAGTCTCCAGTAGATTTTCAAGGCTCTGTTTGAAAGAGTTGACTATTGAAACTTGAGGGGTTGACTCTTTTTACCAGAAAACTTATTTTTGCAGGTTTTCCTTATTCTTCTCCAAAGTCTCCAATCTTTTCAAGGATCATCCAAATAAGCTTTTTAAAGCTTACAAATATTTCTTCAAGACTTGATGACTCCAAGAACATCTTTAATCCATTTTAGATGGATTAACTTCATTTTAATTATTTGTAAAGCTCTTCAATCACCATTACTTCATCCATTGATCCAAATCTTCTTCAATATTTTCAAGAAAGCTTCCAAGACTTAAAATCTTCATTTCTTAAACTGATTTTCTATCTTTCTTTGAACATCCTCAATCTCTTTACTTTATCTTCATTTCTAGATTTCTTCTAGGATTTTTTAATCAATATAACTTCTTTATAGACTTTAACAACTCTTCTAAGAAAGCATTTCAAGTTTTGTGATTTCTTCCATACTTTTAAGACATCTTCAAGTCTTCCATGAAAGCTTCCATGTCTTTGAGTTGGTCTCTTCTTCTTTATCATTCATCATCTTTGAAATTTCTTCATTCTCTAAAAGATCATTATTCTTGGATATGCCATTCGTTCATACTTATCAATCTTCAATCTAATATTTTCATCAACTTGAGATTCCTTTATCTTCTTATAATATCAGCTTTGTAGAATGTATCATCTCATCATGCTTTTCATTCTTCATTCTTATCTTTGCATCACACATCCTCTATTATGCTAAATTTCAAGTCAAGATCTAATTAATAATTAATCTGCACACTAAGTAGAATTATTAGATCAATTAACCATGTTTTGTTATCATCAAAATCAAGACATTAACTCAACAATCTCTCCCTTTTTGATGATGACAAAATCTTAAAAATATATGCAATTAAGCTCAATATAAAGCGTAAGGATTAATATGTATGAGAAGCATGGGGATTCAAATGATTCAAATTCTTACTTTTCTTCCCCTTTTTCATATATTTTTCATAAAGTATTCCTCCCCCTTTTTGTTAATCATTCAAAAAGGAATGCAAATTTAGAATGGAGAAGGTTGATTTATAGTCCAGATTTTAAGAAAAAATTTCTCCCCTGAATGAAGGAGTTCTCTTTAACATGGCATACAAAGAAGCTTTTATGAGTATAGACAATATGCTCAAAATTATAAGAAGCTAAAAAATGTGCAATATCAGAGATAGAAATATAGAGAAAGTGAGATTTTCATACCAAGCATTTGCTCCTCATTGCTTTTGTACTTTGTGCTTTAGAGTAGTTTCAGATTCAAGATAAAGCAAACTCGAACTTAGATGGTCAGGGCGTGTATGCATTTGGAAGTTCTCATGCTCCACTGCATTAGGTCTATGCTCCTCTTTCACATCAAACAAAGGCTCCCCCTTTCTTTTGCAGTTGATGCTCCATTGCATTATAACACAGTTGCACTCAACTAATATCATATAATGAACACTAAAGAGTAATATATATTGCATGTTAGTTACATTCAGTAATGCATTGAGGAGTGAGTGTTGAGGAGTGTTTTCTCTTCCTTTTGATCTTTTTGAGAATAATTTCTCCCCTTCTTGTCAAATCATAAAAAGGAGTAATAGTTGGAGAAAATAAACAAGTACAATAGCAAAAAATAAAATAAAATAAAATAAAATGATGTTTATGAGAAGGACATTGATTAAGGCAGTTAAAGCAATCACTCATTCAACATTCACAAATAAAATAGCAATGTTAAGACAATGAGATCCAAAACACATCATTCATGCATGCAGAAATATTGAGAAATTTTAACAAAGAGAATCATCCACAAAATATTACATATTACTTAGAGAATGACTTGTTCAAAAACAGAAAATAGAAAGTTCAGAGGCAGAGGTCTTCATTTTCTTTTGGGAGAAGGGATTTGAGAGAGATCAACTAGATCATCAGCAGTGTTTGAAAATTTGTTACTTGTAGTTCTTTGTCTTAGGCCATATTTGTGAGATGCAACAGAAGGCTTAGAAGGAGTTTGGTCAGAGGCATCAGAGGGGCCTGCTAGTGATAGCTAAGAAGAGGTGTGCTCCCTTCTATTAGATCCTTCCAACTCATCTGTGCTAGAATCCTCTTCTGCAAATTCTGCTGCTGAAGGGAAGAGAGGCTGGTATTGGTCTCCAATCAACTTCTTCATATATTTACCGATATGCTCCGTGGAAAGAGCAATGTCATTGTTAACTTTCTTCCTTATTTTGTTTCCTTCAAACACAAAGGTCTTACTCAATTCCCTCACCTTCTTCTCAACAAAGAATAACCTGGTAGCCCCATTATCAATTTTCTTGTCTAACTTGGTGAACATCTCTTCTTTATGCCTCTTCAAATCTCTTACCATGCTCATCAGAATAGACATATCCACATATTGACCACTTGGAATAATACTTATTGGGAAAAGTTCCCTTGGAGCACTAGATGGGGCAGGTCTAGAGGGTTCACCACTCTCTGGTATAGTACTGGAAGGTTCACCTCTTTCAGTGGATTCAATTCTAGGAGAGGCATTACTAATGTGTTTCTCCTTCCTAGGGGTCCAGGACTTGCTCTGTGGGTTGAAGTGATAGCTCATTCTTGATTAAAAAAATTTATTATACTCATCAAAATTTGGATCAGGGGTTCTCTGCTTCTCACCTCTTAAATCTATGTTGAAGTGCTTGAAAACTTTGCTCAAGAGAATCTCATAGGGCAGGCTAACTTTGATTCTAGAAGTCTTGACAATGTGATCTAGGATGAATTCAGGCAAATCAATTTTGGTGTCTGTCAAATAAGCCTAAAGGAAAATCAATTCCCTTTCAGTGATGTAGTCAAACTTGCCACCTTCAAGAATGAGAATGTGACAGATAAAATGATGCATCAATCTCAATTCCAAGGGCAACTCATTGGCCATGGGTTGGAGTGAATCATTAGTAATCTCCCTTCCCAATAAGGCAGATAATGCAGTTTTTCTACAAATATCTTTCTTGTCCATTTACTGTAAGTACCCTATTTTTGCCTGCTCGGCAGTCTACAGTCCGTCCTGACTTGAGTTCAAGTCAATATGGATATATTCTAGAATTCTAGTCTTAATTCAGTCAATTCATCGCTTCGCGGGCCCACCAGACCCAAATAGAGGCAAAATGACCAAAATGCCCCTTATGGGCGTTGTTCGGCCCAATCCCGCAGGCACGTCTTCTCGAAGATGGTAAGTCCTCTTTTTTAAGTCCAATTCCAATTCCAATCCCTCTCTCGAGAAAGTTGATTCCTCGAGACAGTAAGTTTATCCTGTCCGACATATTTTTCAAAAATAATTTCTTCAGAACGGTAAGTCCCTTCAAATCTGTCGATCGGGATGAGACCCTAAGTCCCCTAGATGGTAGAACAGTCCACCTTTGGCGCCTGCTAGCCCGCCAATGCAAAAATGTCCATTTCGACATGCCTTTCGAGAAAGTTGATTCCTCAGGCACTAAGTCCCTTTAGCAGCTTTCTGAGATCAGGTAGTCTCGGGAATGATCGCGAACCGTCAGAGTAGCAGAAGTACTCGCAAACATCGCAATCGTTAGAGTAGCGAAAATACTTGTAAACAGGTTAATCTAGGGAATTGCTAGCAAACCCCTGCATCACGGGACCGCCATCAAAGTGGCGAAAACACTCAAAACCCAGGTTAACACCGGTGCCTGCTAGCCCACTTCGGTGAAAAATGACCAAACTGCCCCTAGGGCCATTTTTCGGCACGTTTCTCGAGATAATATCTAAGTCCTCAGAACGGCAAGTCCACCCTTTTAAACTTGTCTTAAAAGCAATTCGACATAATTAGGTGCCTTCTAGTCAGTTTCGGGCCAATTCTGAGACTTTCCGGTCAAGATGACCATTTTGACCCTAGGCATCCAAGTGCCCCGAGGACCACACCGGCTTTGGGTATCAAATCGGTAACCTCCCGAGAATGCTTCCTATAGTATTCTCAACCTTCCATTATCTTTCCGGATCATTCCGAGTCAGTTCTGGCAAACCCGATACGAAATGACCGTTTTGCCCCTAGTGGGCTAGTCGCCTTTTCCAACCACACCGCCTCTGGGTATCAAACCGGTAACCTTTGGAAACATTCTAAATAATGTTTCCAAATCTCGAGTTTTCTTTTGGGATGTTCTGAGTCCGTCTCGGTAGCTTTCTGGCCCGATTGACCATTTTGCACCTAATGGCTTGGTCAGCCCTTCCGAAATTCTTGTCATCCTTTTTCAAGTCCATTACCCCCGAGACCCTATTCTAAGGGTTCTTGTCCTTTTTTGGCCTTCTGAGTCATTCCCGATCCCTTAAATCCTTCTCAGACCTTCCGGGGTCACTCCTAGTAAAGCTAGGGTAAAAATTGCATGGTAGTCACTAGTATAGGCGCCCAAATCTTCTAAAGATACGTTGCTTGCTGAATTAAAAGCTTTCCTAAGTGGTTGGCGCCACTGGTAGTGGTACTAAACCAAAAAATGGCCTAGCGCCACTGCAACAGGCGCTAGGTTCATCCTCTGTCTATAAATACAGAGTCTCCTCCAGCGTGAAAGAGGTCCGCAAACTCAGTCTAAAAATCCTACTTTTCGATATACAAAGCTCGTAGCCTCCCTAAACCCTAGCTCCTTTAGATTCTCCAAATCCTAGCCTCCATACATAAACCCTAGCCTCTTATACACTCATATGCACTCACATACACTCATGCACTAGCCTCCAAAGCATCTATTGGAGACTTGAAGTACTGCAAACTGGAGTTCTCGAAGATCAGGATGAAGACTGAAGCGAAGACCAAAACAAAGCAAGAAAAGCAAAGCGCGCAAAGCAAAGCAAAATAAACACGACACAAGGTAGGCTTTCTCTTTAAGCATAAGCATCTTCCCCCTCTCTTCTCTCTCCTAACCCACTTGGGTTTTTTTCTATTTTAATCCCCCATCTTCTTTCCCCCCCTCCCCCCTTCTTGCATGCTTGAAATAAGGGATTTCCCGGTCCATGTGCAGGATTAGGCTATTGGAGGGTCACCGTGTCGGGGGATTTCTTTTAGTCTAACCGGAGATCATGTGGGTTCGGTCCCCTGATTATGTGGTGAAGCCTTTAACCTTGTATGTTCACGACCCCAACTTGCATTGTGCATATCATGATCTTGCACCTCTCGAAATTCCGTTTTCAAACTTGTTTTCAAAACTTGCATTAAAATCGTTTTTAAAGCTTGCATCAAAATCTTCTTTTTCAAAACTTATTTTCAAAATCACAATCCTAAGGTGATTCTAGCCTTTTCATGGCTAGGGTTATTTTAGGAAAGTGTTACATTTAAAGTGATCAATATGGTCCATATTTTCAAAACATTGTTGTTTCCAACATCGCTATCTTAAAGTGGTTTTAATCTTCTTATAGTTAGAATCGCTTTAGAAAAGTGAGATATTTTATATACTTTCTAAAAACTCTCTTTTCAAATCTCTCCCTCTAAAAATCTTTTTTCTAACATACTTTCCTAAAAACTCTTTTCAACAATCTCCTTCTAAAAACTCTCTCTTTTCAAATTCACTTTCTAAAAACTGTTCTCTAGGATTTCCTTCCAAAAATCTCCCTTTCTAAAAACTCACTTTTCAAAAATATCTTTTCTTAGAGTCCAAGTTAAGCCCTAGAGCTCACAATTAGGAAACCCTAATTTTTTTTTCCCAAAAACATAATTTTCAATCTTGCCTTAAAACCTAGGTTTCCAAAATGTCTTTTTTTTTACATCTAGATCATAAGTTTCCAAAACCTCTTATTTTCTACATAAAAAATATATATATTTCCAAAACCTATAGTCTTCCTAAATCTAAAGTTTCTAAAACTTTTCTTTTTAAATCCATGTCAAATCCAATCTCCCCTTTAGGAAACCAAATCTAATCTTCTCCTTTAGGAAACCAAATCCAATCTCCCATTTAGGAAACTAAATCATATCCTTTGTTTTTTAGAAACAAAATCAAATCCTCCTTTTCAAAACAAAATTCAATCCCTTGTTTTAGGAAATAGGAATCTCAATCCTTCATAGTCTATACCTTTCCTAATTTACTCTTTCCTAATCTGATACCTTCCTAAACCATAAGTTTTCCAAAACTTTCAAATTTTTCCTTAAGCATTCAGCTTCCAAATCTTTCTTAATTCAACCATTTCCTAGTTCCATCCATTTCCAAATTTCGACTTTCTAAATTCAAAACTTCAAATCTTTCTAAATCTAAAACTTTCTAAACTCAAAACTTTTTTACTTTCAAAACTTCCCTATTCTAAAACATTCTAAATTCAAAACTTTCCGATTCCAATACTTTCCTAAAATAAAACCTTTCCTATTTCAAAACCTTTCTTATTTTAAAACCTTTCCTATTTCAAAACTTTCCTAAACCAAAACTTTCCTAAAATGAAACTTTCCTAAAACGAAACTTTCATATTTTGAAACTTTCCCCATTTGAATCTTTCCTCAATCCAATCCTTCCCTAATCTTCCAAGTCCAATATTCGAGTAAAGTCTTTCTTAATCTCAAGTCCTTTTTAAATCTTATCTTTCCTAAGTCTAGGTTTCCTAAACCTCATTCTTTCCAAAACAAGTCCAAATCTTTCCTCCAACTTCCATCTTTCCAAATCAAAGTTCAATATTTCTAATTCCAAATTCCAATTTCTAATATTCTATTCTAAGTTCAAAATCAAATCCTTCTTCAAATCAAAGTCTCATTTTCTAATCAAATCTTCTATCTTCTATCGGACTCTTGTCCGAACTACAACTGACTTGATTCCTCTAAAAGGATACGTAGGCAACCCTTATGGGTGCGGGTCACAACCTTTTTCAAGCTTCTATTTCCACAACTTTTTTCAATTTCCCAATTCCAAAAATCTATTTTTAAAATCTCTATTTTCAATTTCTAAAACTTTCTAATTTCAAGTCTATCTTTTCAAATCTCTTTTAAATCAAATCAATTTCTTTTCAAATCTATTTCCAAATCAATTTTCCAACTCCCTTTTTCTATTGCATTTACATATCATGCATCATGATAGTTTTTAAATATTCTTTTCTAAAGTGGATAGGATTGGACATTTGTTAGTTGAAGACTCTTATAGGTGAATCTAGGGTAAATAGACATGTAGGTACCGCAAGGGCTGGGTAGGGTGATGGCTTAGTGCGTTTTCCTTATATGTAACCAACCTCCAAACCTAGGATTACTGTTTTCGATAAACCAAAATGGAGTTATTTTTCAAAAAAGGGCTTAATATTTTTCAAAGGTTGCCAAACAACCTGTTTTCCTAAAAACCTTCTCTTGAGGATGTTTTTCAAAATTATTTTTCAGAAACCCTAAGTGTAATCTTCGGATTGTTCTTCGCTTTTAGGTGACCTAACTCACCTTAATCAAGTTAGGTGGCGACTCCAAACTTTTTCTAAAAACCCTTTATTTAAATCAATTTTCAATTCAAACTTAGTGACACTCATTCTTTTAGGAGGGTGAGTTCTAACGAGAGAGTACAGTATTTTTCCCGCTTGTGTGTGTATTCCTCGAGTGCAAAAAATCTGGACGCAACAACTGGCGACTCCACTGAGATCACTTAGAGGGTTAGGCCGTAGTCATGTCTCTTTACTCTTCTCCCATGTAGAGTCTTCAATTAACTTGTTCAATCCTATTCACTTTAAATTTTCAAAACCAAATTTTCAAAATTATTTTTTAAAAAAAAAACATGCATTTATTCATATTATCTTATATTATGTTTGCTATCCACATACTAAGTCTTGCATCTATGTTTTATAAGTGCGTTTTTTGTTTAAATTTTATTAGCTGACATGCATGAATGTGATGAACATGATGAATGAGAGTTGTTGGGCTCTTTCCTCTGCTCTCAAAAATCACACACACACTGCATGTGCACTTGCATTCTGCATATTTACATTTTTACCCTGATATGACCCTTTTAGTTAGAAAGGGGGAACGGTATATTGGTTATGGGCAAGATGTTGTGTCAGTTTCTTCACCTACAACCTCTTGATGGTTCCCTTGCTCGGATCACCAACCGATCATGGCACCACCTCGGAGAGTGGGCCTAGGTTTGAAGATCTGGGGACTGAGCCTTTTTAGGACGCATTAGTCGACCCTCAACCTTATGCTCATATAGAAACCATGCATAGTCGAACCTTTGCCGGATTTAAGACACACGCACCGTTTTCCAAAACCATGGAGGAAATGGCAACTGCTCTTACTTTTATTTATACCTGCTTATTCCTGTTGTTATAATGATTGTATTATTACTGTTATAATGCCTGTCTAATTGCTCATACATGCATATGTACTTCAACTGTATTTCTCTCCCTTTATACTCTATGTATCCATTTTCATGCATCCTATATCCCATGTCAAGACAAGAGTTCCAAGTAACTCAAGTCACTGCATTCTCATGCATATGATCAACCCATTGAGAGTGACACCAAGGTTACTCTCCCTTGCATTAAACCTACCCAAACCCTAAGGGTTCCCATGTAACCCTAAGAAATCATTGCATGCATTTTAAGTCATCTTATAAGAGGGGCTCCAATCCTTCTATGCTCATGGAAATAGGGGTGCCATAAAGACAATGGGCAATCGATCAACAAGGTCTCCCAGCTACCTCCTCGACATCAAGTCCAAGGAAGGCGAATCCAAAGACTCAAGAGTAGTTTAGGACTTCTTATGGAAAACTAGATAGGCAGAAATCTAAAAGAAACATGTTCCCTCTCCCTGTTAAAATGTATTTCAATTCTTTTGTATCTTAAACCTAAAGTTAAATATATTCCTTTATCTTCCTCGAACGAATGGATTGTTGAATATATGAATAGATGAAGTTTCCTACTTAACGATAAGGTGCTTGCATACAGTGGCAGAAACCCCTATCTCTGAAAATGAGCCGAAGCCATCATATTTAGCTTCCCTCTTAAACAGGGACACCCTAGGACATGCATTGCATAGAGCTCTCTAAAAACCAGAAACTGACTTGCGATTTGTGTTTTTGTCTTTTTCTCTCTTCCTTTTTATTTATAGAGATCACCCTGCACTGAGTCAACATTGCTTTAAAAAAAGGGCAACATCCACCTAGGGATCCCATTATCACCTGGCAAAGAGCATCACTGATGGCTGCTAACCCTGAAGAATCATCTCAAGTCTCTCGGGAAGAGGTCAACGAAATGAGGACCAAGATGGATGAGATGCTCAAAATCATTCAAACGATAGCTATGAAGGATGTTGTTGCAGTCCCATCATCATCTATGACTTTATCCAAGGACCCTGAACCCGCTAATCTAAGGATCGTGCTTCAGTCTGACAATGTTGGGAGGACTAAGGAAGATGCCAAAGGGATCAGCGTTGAAGAGGAGGAGACCATATTACATTCACCTGTCGTAAAGAAGGCCCCCCTAGACCTTCTCAGTCTGAAAATTCAAGGGCTAGAGGATTCGTTGCGAAGTCTCCATGGCCACGGCACTTATGGGTTCATTTCCTACGATGAGCTCTGTTTCTTTCCTGACCACTTGAGACTTGCTAGGTTCAAAATGCCTGACTTCCAAAAGTATGATGACACTGGAAACCCCGTCGCTCATCTTCGTCTCTATGCTAGAGCGCTAAGTGGTCACAACAACGATCCGAAGCTCCTCATGCAGCTATTCCAACACAGCCTTACGGGGTTTGCTCTATAATGGTTTGCTCGTCTGGACTTAAGGAAGATCACAACCTGGATCGAGCTGGTTAATGCCTTTAAAGCCCAATATCGTCACAATATTTATCTCACCTCTGATCGATGGTCCCTGATGATTATGAGTAATGGTGAAAAGGAAAGCTTCAAGAAGTATGCCTTGAGATGGAGAGAAGCAGCTGCACAAGTCAATCCCCTATTGGAAGAGAAGGAGTACGTACAACTGTTTGTACATACTTTTCAAGGTATATACTATGAGAAGCTTTGGACAAGTGTAGGAAAAAGCTTCTTCGAGCTCATCATGCAGGGGGAGATGATATAAAACGGCCTCAAGATAGGGAGGATTATGGACCCCTACGCCAAGACTAGAGAGTATACCGCCAACATCGCCAAGAAGGTGGCTACTACAAGGGGAAAAATCAAGAAGGAAAGCGAAGTGTCTACATCCTGCCTGGCCAACCACCCCAATACCGACCGCCATTACAATCACACCCTGTCCTACCCTTACCCACTTTAACCATGCCTGCTTTGACCCCTAACTACGGTCCTGCTGGGGCACAACCTAACTTCAATAGAGCTGCCCGACGTACCTATACCTTTGATACCTTAGCTTGCATCCAAACCGAGGCTTACCATAGCATTCTAAAGAACAACATCTTGAAGCCCATACCTGCTCGTCCTTTGCCAAGCCCTCTACCCCCAACCTTTAATGCTGCCCTTACATGTGAATACCATTCGGGTGGCTAAGGGCACGACACCGAAAGTTGCTTTACTCTCAAGCACAAAATTCAAGACTTGATCGACAATAAGACCATTGATCTGCAACTGATAAAACCTGCTTCGACCCCCAATGTGACCACTAACCCTCTACTGGATCACACTAGCAGAAATCGGAGGCGAAGGAGAGTTTAATGAGCTCGAGACCGAAGGTTATGAGGATAATTGGGAGACCGAGGAAGAAGATGACTGGGAGGAGGATATCCCATTGTGCTCAATTTATCTCTATAATCCTGATGAGGTGCCTGATGCTTCTGGCTGGCCTAATGAGATATTTTACATACTTTCTAAAAACTCTCTTTTCAAATCTCTCCCTCTAAAAATCTCTTTTCTAACATACTTTCCTAAAAACTCTTTCCAACAATCTCCTTCCAAAAATCCCCTTCCAAAAACTCTCTCTTTTCAAATTCACTTTCTAAAAACTCCTCTCTAGGATTTCCTTCTAAAAATCTCCCTTTTTAAAAACTCACTTTCCAAAAATCTCTTTTCTTAGAGTCTAAGTTAAGCCCTAGAGCCCACAATTAGGAAATCCTAATTTCTTTTCCCAAAAACATGATTTTTAATCTTGCCTTAAAACCTAGGTTTCATAAATCTATTTTTTTTACATTTTGATCATAAGTTTCCAAAACTTCTTATTTTCTACATCAAAAATATATATATTTCCAAAACCTATAGTCTTCCCAAATCTAGAGTTTCTAAAACTTCTATTTCCAAATCCATTTCAAATCCAATTTTTTCTTTAGTAAACCAAATCCAATTTCCCATTTAGGAAACTAAATCCAATCTTCTCCTTTAGGAAACCAAATCTAATATCTTATTTAGGAAACTAGATCCTATGCTCCGTTTTTTGGAAACAAAATCAAATCCTCCTTTTCAAAACAAAATCCAATCCCTTGTTTTAGGAAATAGGAATCTCAATCCTTCCTAGTCTAAACCTTTTCTAATTCACTCTTTCCTAATCTCATACCTTCCCAAACTATAAGTTTCCCTAAACTTTCAAATCTTTCTTTAAACAATTAGCTTTCAAATATTTCTTAATTTAACCCTTTCCTAGTTCCATCCATTTCCAAATTTCGACTTTCCAAATTCAAAACTTCAAATCTTTCTAAATCTAAAACTTTCTAAACTCAAAACTTTCTTACTTTCAAAACTTTCCTATTTCAAAACATTCTAAATTCAAAACTTTCCAATTCTAATACTTTTTTAAAATGAAACCTTTCCTATTTAAAAACCTTTCTTATTTAAAAACCTTTCCTATGTCAAAACTTTCTTAAAATGAAACATTTCCTGTTTCAAAACCTTTCCTATTTCAAAGCTTTCCTAAACCAAAACTTTACTAAAATGAAACTTTCCTAAAACGAAACTTTCTTATTTTGAAACTTTCTCAATTCGAATATTTCCTAAATCCAATCCTTCCCTAATCTTTCAAGTCCAATATTCGAGTCAAGTCTTTCTTAATCTCAAGTCCTTTCTAAATCTTATCTTTTCTAAGTTTAGGTTTCCTAAACCTCAATCTTTCCACAACAAGTCCATATCTTTCCTCCAACTTCCATCTTTCCAAATCAAAGATCAATCTTTCTAATTCCAAATTCCAATTTCCAATATTCTATTCTAAGTTCAAAATCAAATCCTTCTTCAAATCAAAGTCTCATTTTCCAATCAAATCTTCTATCTTCTATCAGACTCTTGTTCAAACTACGACTGACCTAATTCGTTCAAAAGGATACATGGGCAACCCTCATGGGTGTGGTCACAACCTTTTTTAAGCTTCTATTTCCACAACTTTTTCCAATTTCTCAATTCTAAAAATCTATTTTTAAAATCTCTATTTCCAATTTCTAAAACTTGTCTATCTTTTCAAATCTCTTTTAAATCAAATCAATTTCTTTTTAAATCTATTTCCAAATTAATTTTCCAACTCCCTTTTTTTATTGCATTTACATATCATGCATCATGATAGTTTTTAAATATTCTTTTCTAAAGTGAATAGGAATGGACATTTGTTAGTTGAAGACTCTTATAGGTGAATCTGGAGTAAATAGACATGTAGGTACCGCAAGGGCAGGATAGGGTGATGGCTTAGTACGTCTTCCTTGCACGTAAGCAACCTCCGAACCTAGAATCACTGTTTTCGATAGACCAAAATAGAGTTATTTTTAAAAAAGGACTTAATATTTTTCAAAGGTTGCCAAACAACCTATTTTCCTAAAAACCATCTCTTAAGGATGTTTTCCAAAATCGTTTTTCAGAAACCCTAAGTGTAATCTTCAGATTGTTCTTAGTTTTTAGGTGACCTAACTCACTTTAATCAAGTTAGGTGGCGACTCCAAACTTTTTCTAAAAACCCTTTATTCAAATCAATTTTCAATTCAAACCTAGTGGCACTCATTCTTTTAGGAGGGTGAGTTCTAACAAGAGAGTACAATAGTTTTTCCACTTGTGTATGTATTCCTCGAGTGTGAAAAATTTGGGCGTGACATTTGCCCACCACTACCAATTCTCAAAATCTGGCAAATCACTCCTTTAGTGAGTGTAATGGTAGTTCCTTTCACAAAGCTAATCACATTGATAGCCCCATCTTTTTTTTCTACATGGGCATAGAATTGTCCCACAATTTCAAGGTATACATCATCCTTTAACAGGGTGATGGATTTCCAACCAAGGGCTTCTAATTTAGGTTCAAATGCAAAGTTTTCTTTAGCAAAGAATGCATAATCTATCCATCTTTCATTTAAAATAACTCTAGAAAAGAAGATTTTCTCATACTTGTCTCAGTTGGATTTCTTTTTAAAGTAGATGGTGTTGTCGAGAAATTCATCTTCCTCTTTCTCAATTTGCCTCCATTTTCTCCTTTTCGAAAGCCTGGAAGACTCCCCTTTTATCATTCCTTCGTTCCTCTTTTGGATTTAGGAGTCGGCTCTTTTAGGGTTTTCTTTCCCTTCTTCGATGGAGCAAATTTTGGAGCTATGGAAGGTTGAAAATGACTGTTGAAGAAAGTTAGGAAAGCTTTAGGATAATCAAATATGGGTTATGTAAGGATTGAGAGAGAGTTTTGTGATGGTTGGAAGTGACGGTTGATCATGAGAGAAAAGAGAGAAAACAAAAGTTTTGAAATGATTCGAATAAAATAGGGGTTTTATAGTTTTAGAGCAATTTTGGTTAAATAAGTCTACTCAAGGCTTAAAAGGGTCGACTCTTTTGAGCGAAGAAACATTTCTGAGCTCTTTGTTCAAATGAGTAAACTCTTTTAGCAAAAGGAGTTGACTCTTTTCAACAGAGGACATCTAGGGCTAATCTAGAGTCTAGTGGTCGACTCTTTTGAG
This sequence comes from Euryodendron excelsum, assembly GCA_033060915.1. Taxonomy (NCBI): domain Eukaryota; kingdom Viridiplantae; phylum Streptophyta; class Magnoliopsida; order Ericales; family Pentaphylacaceae; genus Euryodendron; species Euryodendron excelsum. The sequence continues at coordinate 2,611,547 of CM065391.1, read as the reverse complement.
GCATAAGTCGACTCTTTTCCTCCAGAAATGCAAAGATGTGATTTTAAAAGCAATGAAATACGTCAAACAAGTTTATAATAAATTTCAAAGGTTCATATGCATTTACCAAACATATATATAAATATCTAAGCATTCAAGATAAAGGATTGCTCATCCCCAATTCTCTCCTAATCATATAAAATTATCTTCAATTAAAGGTTTTGTGAAGATATCAGCAAGTTAATGTTCAGTACTTGCAAAATCAAGCAAGATATTACCTTTTTGCACATGATCACGTGTAAAAATGATGTGTAATCTCAATGTACTTTGTGCGAGAGTGTTAGATAGAATTTTTGGTTAGATTGATGACACTAATTGTGTCATCACATCTAATCAGAATATGTTTAAATGTTAAACCAAAATCCTACAGTTGATATTTTATCCAAAACACTTGTGCACAACAACTTTCGGTTGCAATATACTCAGCCTCAGCTGTGGAAAGGGTAACTGAGTTTTATTTCTTACTAAACCATGAAACAAGCATATTTTCAAGAAATTGACAAGAGCCACTAGTGTTCTTTCTATTAACCTTACTACCAGCATAATCAGCATCTGAATAACCAATTAAGTTCAAAGATGTACCTCTAAGATACCACAATCCAAGATTAGGTGTGTGCTTAAAGTATCTAAATATTCGTTTAACAGCAACAACATGAGATTCCTTAATATTAGATTGAAAGTGAGCACACAAGCATACATTAAACATAATATCAGGCCTACTAGCAGTTAAGTAAAGCAATGAGCCTATCATATTTCTATATAGCTTAGTATATACTGAAATACCTTTCTCATCACTGTCAAGCTTTGTTGAAGTATTCATAAGGGTGCTCAATGGTTTTGCATCTTCCAGTCGAAACTTCTTGAGTAGATCTTTAATGTATTTAGCTTGGTTAATGAAAATTCTTTCCTTTGATTGTTTGATTTGAAATCCAAGGAAATAATTGAGCTCACTCATCATGCTCATCTCAAATTCACCCTGCATACACTTAGCAAATTTCTTACAAAGCTTTTCATTAGTAGAGCAAAATATAATGTCATCCACATAAATTTGCACAAGTAACTTGTCATGATCTTTAACCTTTATAAAAAGAGTTGTATCAACTTTTCCTCTCGTAAAATCATGGTCAATCAAAAATTTGCTTAGTCTTTTATACCAGGCCCTTGGGGCTTGCTTTAAACCATATAAGACTTTAGTAAGTTTGAAAACATGATTTGGAAATAAAGGAGTTTCAAAACTAGGAGGTTGTTCAACATACACATCTTCAGATATAAAACCATTAAAAAATGCACTCTTCACATCCATTTGATAAAGTTTGAAATTTTTGAAATATGAAAATGCAAGCAACATTTTAATAGCTTCTAATCTAGCAACAGGTGCATAGGTTTCATTAAAATCAATTCCTTCTTCTTGACTATAGCCTTGAACTACAAGTCTGGCCTTATTTCTAACAACAATTCCAGATTCATCCATTTTGTTTCTGAACACCCATTTGGTTCCAATTACAGGACGATCTTTGGGTCTAGGAACAAGATTTCAATCCTCATTGCTTTCAAATTGGTTGAACTCTTCTTGGATGGCCATAATCCATGATTCATCATTTTCAGCATCTTGAAAACATTAAGGTTCTATTTGTGAAAGAAAAGCAAGATGATTACACACATTTCTAAGAGATGATCTTGTTCTTACCGTTTGTAATGGATCACCTAGTATTTGCTCTGTTGGATGGTTGTGGACAAATTTTCATTCCTTTAGCAATCCTTCAATCTCATCTTGTTGGCTTGAAGAGTCATCTTGGTTTCCTTTTTCGTGTGGTTGAGCTTTACTTTGAGTTGGATTGATATTCAACGTATCCAAGTTCTTCTCCACATCATCTATATCATCATTCACAGTCTTTCTAGACAAAGAGTTTAGTTGTAAGCACCCCATTTTTGACCGCTCGGCAGTCTACACTCCGTCCAGACTTGTTTTCAAGTCATTTTGGGCATATTCCTATCGAATTCAATTCTCTAGTTTCAAATTCCATCTTTCCATCGCTTCGTGGGCCTGTCAGGCCCAAATAGAGGCAAAATGACCAAAATGCCCTTAGGGGCATTATCCTTTCTTATTCCGATTCCAATCTCTCTCTCAAGACAGTTTATTCCTCGAGACGGTCCGAGTAGCAAAACTACTCACAAAACCGTTAGAGTGGCGGAAACACTCACAAAACCGTTAGGGTGGCGGAAACACTCACAAAACCGTCAGAGTGGCGGAAACACTCAAAACCCAGGCACGTCTCTTCGGAGTCGGTAAGACCCCTTTCCAATCCCTCTCTCGAGACAATTTATTCCTCGAGACGGTTCCAATCTAGGCACGTCTCTTCGGAGTCGGTAAGACCCCTTTCCAATCCCTCTCTCGAGACAGTTTATTCCTCGAGACGGTCCGAGTAGCAAAACTACTCACAGAACCGTTAGAGTAGCGAAAATACTCATACAACCGTTAGAGTAGCGAAAATACTCACAGAACCGTTAGAGTAGCGGAAATACTCAACCGTTAGAGTAGCGGAAATACTCCCAAATCATCAATCCCGTCTGAGTAGCGGAAATACTCAATCCCGTCTGAGTAGCGGAAATACTCAACCCCGTCCGAGTAGCGAAAATACTCACAAATCTTCAACCCCATCTGGGTAGCGGAAATACTCACACCGTTAGAGTAGCGGAAATACTCACAAATCATCAACCCCGTCCGAGTAGCGGAAATACTCACAAATCTTCAACCCCGTCCGAGTAGTAGAAATACTCACACCGTTAGAGTGGCAGAAACACTCAAAACCCAGGTCAACACCAGTGTCTGTTAGCTCACTTCGGTGAAAAGGACCAGACTACCCTTAGGACCTTTTCTGAGACTTTTCGGTCAAGATGACCATTTTGCCCCTAGGCATCCGAACGCCCCGGGAACCACACCGGCTCTGGGTATCAAACCGGTAACTTTCTGAGAATACTTTTATAGTATTCTCAACCTTCCCTTCTCTTTCCGGATCATTCCGAGTCAGTTCCGGCCAACCAGGTACAAAATGACCGTTTTGCTCCTGGAGGGCCGGTCTCCTTCTTCGACCACACCGGCTTTGGGTATCAAACCGGTAACGTCCCGAGAATACTTTTTATAGTGTTCTCGACCTTCCTTTACCTTTCCGGACCATTCCGAGTCAGTTCCGGCAAACCCGGTACAAAATGACCGTTTTGCCCCTGGAGGGCCGGTCTCCATTTCCGACCACGCCGGCCCTGGGAATCAAACCGGCAACCCCTGGGAACGTTCTAAATAATGTTTCTAGAACCCAAGTCTTCTTCTGGGACAGTTTGAGTCTGTCCCGACAGTTTTCTGGTCCGATTGACCGTTTTGCCCCTAAAGGCTCAGTCAACCTTTCCGACACATCCAATCCTCACTTTTCAAGTCAAATACCTCTAGGACACCATTTTAAGTGTTCCTGCTCCTTTCCGGCCTTCCGGGTCACTCCCGGCTCCTTCAAATCATTCCCGGACTTTCCGGAGTCACTCCTAGTGAAGCCAGACTAAAATTTACATGGTAGTCACTAGTACAGGTGCCCAAATCTAGTCAAAGATACGTTGCTTGCCGACCTGAATTGTTTCTTAAATGGCTGGTGCCACTAGCAGTGGCGCCAAGCCAAAAAATGGCCTGGCGCCACTAGTAGTGGCGCTAGTATAAATTTTGCCCTGGCGCCACTGCAACAGGCGCCAGGCTTGTCCTCCCTCTATAAATACAGAGCCTCGATCAACGTGAAAGGGGTCTGCAAACTTAACCTAAGAATCCTATATTTCGATATACAGAGCTCGAGCACCTCCAAAACCCTAGCCTCCTTAGGTTTTCTAAACCCTAGTCACTATACACAAACCCTAGCCTCCTATACACTCATACACTCCCTCATACACTCATACCCTAACCTTCAACCATCCTTGGAAGACTTGAAGAGCTGCCATCTAAAGCTTGAAGACAATATTTGAAGGTCGAAAAAGAAGTTCAAGACCGAAGACCGAAGACCGAAGACTGCACAGCGCGCAAAATAAACAAGAAACAAGGTAGGCTTTCTCTTTAATTTTCTGCACTTCCCCCCTCTCTCTTCTCTCTCCAACCCACTTGGGTTTTCTCTATTTTAATCCCCCATCTCTTTCCCCCCCTTTCTTTGCATGCTTGAAACAAGGGGATTCCCGGTCCATGTGTAGGATTGGACTATGGGAGAGTCACCGTGTCGGGGGCTTTCTTCTAGTCTAACCAAAGACCACGTGGGTCCGGCCTCCTTGATTATGTGGTGAAGCCTTAACCTTGTATGTTCACGACCCCAAATTGCATTGTGCATATCATAGCCTTGCATCTTCCAAAAACCGTTTTCAAAGTTGTTTTTCAAAACGTTTTTAAACTTGTTTTCAAAATTGCATCAAAATCTCTTTTTCAAAAACATGTTTTCAAAATCACAATCCTAGGGTGATTCTAGCCTTTCCATGGCTAGGGTTGCTTTAGGAAAGTGTTACATTAAAAGTGACCTTTTGGTCTATATTTTCAAGTCTTGTTGTTTTCAAAACCGCTTTCCTAAAGTGGTTCTAGCCTTCTTATGGCTAGAATCGCTTTAGGAAAGTGAGATGTTTTTATCCCTTCTAAAAAGCTCTCTTTTCAAAAATCTCTTTTTCAACATACTTTCCTAAAACTCTCCTCTTCAAAATTGTTTTCAAAAAACTCCCTTCTAAAATCTATTTTTCAAAACTCTTTTTTTTAACTCCTTTCCAAAATCCTCTCCCCAAAATCCACTTTCTAAAAACTCTCTCCAAAAATCTTTCCAAAAACTTTCTTTCCAAAATCTTCCTTCTAGAAATTTCCCCCCTAGGATCTTCCTTCCAAAATCTACGTTTCCAAAAACACACTTTCCAAAACTCCTTCTCTTTAAAATCTTTTTCCAAAAACTCTCTTTCCAAATTCACGTTCCAAAAACTCCTCCCTAGGATTTCCTTCCAAAAACTCGTTTCCAAAAGAGTATTTTCCAAAAATCTCTTTCCTTAGAGTCCAAGTCAAGCCCTAGAGCTAACCATTAGGAAACCCTAATTTTCTTTCCAAAAACATGATTTTCAAATTTTGCCCCAAACCTAGGTTTCCAAAATCTTTTGTTGTCTACATCAAAACTATACATGTTCCCAAAACCTATTTTCTACGTCGAAACTAGAATTTTTCAAAACTAGGGTTTCTAGAATCTTCCTTTCCAAATCCTTGCCAAATCCAATCTTCCCTTTAGGAAACCAAATCCTATCTCCCCGTTTAGGAAACTAGATTCCGTCCTCCGTTTTTGGAAACAAAATCAAATCTTTTCTTTTAGAAACCAAATCCAATCCCTTCCTAGTCCAAACCTTTCCTAATTCAATTCCTTCCTAAACCATAAGTTTCCTAAACCTAAACTTTAAACCTTTCCTTAAGTTTCAAAATCCAATTCTTTTCTAATTCAAATCCTTCCTAATCCTTCACTTTCCTAAATCTTAGGTTTCCAAAACTTGAACATATAAATCTTTCCTAAACTTTAAAACTCAACCTTCAAATCTTTCCTAATTCAACCCTTTCCTAATTCTACCCTCTTTTCAAATCTTAACTTTTCAAATATAAGCTTTCAAACCTTTCAAATTCAAACCTTTCCTAATTTCAAGACTTTCTAAAATTCAAACTCTAAAACTTTCTAAATCCTAAACTTTCTAAATTTCAAATCTTTCTAAAATTCTAAGCTTCCTAAATTCAAAACTTTCCGATTTTCAAAACTTTCCTATTTTGGAAATTTTCCTAATTTGAAAACCTTTCATTTTTCAAAAACTTTCCTGAACCTAAAACTTTCCTAATTTCAAAACTTTCCAAAAATGTCACTTTCCTAAATCAAACCTTTCCTAATTCGAACCTTCCCTAAATCCAAACTTTCTTAAACTCTTGAGTCTTTCCTAGGTCTCCTATCTTTCCTAAGTCTAGGTTTCCTAATCCTCCATCTTTCCAAAATCAAGTCTTTCCGAAATCAATCTTTTCAAATCAAAGTCCAATCTTCTCAACTTCAATTTTCAATCTCCTCTTCTAATTTCAAATCAAATTCAATTCCCAATTCAAATCTTTTTCTTCCAATCCAACCTTCTATTTTCAATCGGACTCCGGTCCGAACTACGACTGACCTGATTCCCCCAAAGGGATACGTAGGCAACCTTCATAGGTGCGGTCACAATATTTTTCAAACTTTCAATTCCACCCTCATGGGTGTGGTTTCAAGATTCTTTCCAAATCTCAAATTCTAATCTATTTTCAAAATTCCAATTTCAAAATTTCTATTTTCAAATTCCTATTTCCAAATTTTCAACTTTTTTTCAAATTCAATTCCATCTCTTCAAATCTATTTTCAAATCAAAGCAATTTCTTTTTTAAATCTATTTTTCAATTCTTTTCTATTGCTTGCATATCATGCCTCGTGCATCATATTTATTTCAAACATTGTTTTTCAAAGTGAATAGGGTTGAACCATAGTTAGTTAAAGACTCTCATAGGTGAATTTAGGGTAAATTGACATGTAGGTACCGAAAGGGCGGGGTAGGGTGATAGCTTAATGCGTCTTCCCTACACGTAACCAACCTCCGAACCTAGAATCACTGATTTCAAAGACCAAAAGGAGTTATTTTTCTAAAAAATGGCTAAATGTTTTCCAAAGGTTGCCAAACAACCTGTTTTCCTAAAAAACCCTCTCTTTAGGAGATATTTTCAAAATTGTTTTCCAAAAACCCTAAGTGTAGTCTTCGGATTATTCTTAGTTTTTAGGTGACCTAACTCACCTTAATCAAGTTAGGTGGCGACTCCGAATCTTTTTCAAAAAGCCCTTTATTTCAAATCTGTTTTCAATTCAAACCTAGTCGCACTCATTCTTCTAGGAGGGTGAGTTCTAACGAGAGAGTGCAGCATTTTTTCCGCTTGTGTGAGTATTCCTCGAGTGCGAAAAATCTGGGCGCGACATTAGTTCATCGAAGTTAACATGAATTGATTCTTCAACAGCTAAGGTTTTCTTATTGTAAACTCTATAGGCCTTGCTATGTGAGGAATATCTTAGAAAGACAACTTCATCAGATTTTGCATCAAATTTACCATGGTTTTCCTTATTGTTATTCAACACAAAACATTTGCATCCAAAAGCTCTAAAATATGAAACATTTGGTTTCTTGTTTTGCCAAAGCTCATATGGGGTTTTATTTAAAAAATTTCTCACCAAAACTCTGTTAACACATAGCAAGTTGTGTTAACAGCTGCAACCCAAAAATATTTTAGCAAATTGTTTTCACAAACCATCATTCTCCCCATTTCTTCTAAAGTTCTGTTTTTCCTCTCAACAATTCCATTTTGTTGAGGAGTTCTAGGTGCTGAAAAATTGTGTTCAAAACCATTTTCCTCACAATATGTTTCAAAAGGTTTGCAATCAAACTCACCACACATGGTCAGTCCTAATTGCTATGATTGTAAATCCTTTTTCGTTTTAAACCCTTTTACAAAACTTAGTGAAGAAAGCAATTGTTTCATCTTTGTGAGCTAGAAAGAATGTCGATGTAAATCTTGAGTAATCATCAACAATGACAAGAACATATTGTTTACCAGCTAAACTTAAAGTTCTAGTTGGTCCAAACAAATCCATATGCAATAGTTGAAGTGGTTTAGAAGTAGAGAGCATGTTTGTGGATTTAAAAGAAACTCTAGTTTGTTTTCCTATTTGACATGCATCACAAGTTTTGTCTTTTTCAAAATTAAGTTTGGGAAGACCATTTACTAACTCATTTTTTAAAATTTTTGAAAGAATGCTCATACTAATATGACCAAACCTTCTATGCCACAACCAACTATCCTCTTTATTCACAGCAGCAAGGCATTTGATTTTACAAGAAGATAATTCATTTAAGTTGAAAGTGTAAATATTGCCTTGTCTATGACCAGTTAATATGATCTTGTTATCATTTATGTTTACTACATTACATTTTGAAGATTCAAACACTACTTTGCAACCTTTGTCACACAATTGACTGATAATTAGCAGGTTGTGCTTAAGACCGTTAACAAGTAAAACTTTCTCAATAGAGGTTGACGAATTTTAACCAATACTACCTGTACTAATGATTTTGCCTTTGTTGTTATCTCTAAAAGTAACCAATCCTCCATCCTTTGGTGTGAGAAAAATGAATTGAGTTTCATCTCCAGTTATATGTCTCGAACAACCACTGTTCAAGTACCATTGATTCTTTTTGGAATTAGCTTGAAAACATACCTACAAAACAAGCAACTCAACCTTTGACCTTTGGTACCCAAATCATCTTGGGTCCAGTGGGATTAGTCTTAAATGTTTCTTTTGGAACCCAAGCTTTGTTGACGGCATGAGATTTTTGTATAAGGAAATATTGGTTTGCAAAGTGGCCTCTCTTATGACAATAAAAGCATGTGATTGTAGCTTTTGAAAACTTTTTATGTTTAAAAATATTGTAACCTATTCCAGCCTTGTCAAGAGAGCAATTTCATTTACCAAGCATAGCATCAAGTTTATCTTTTCCATTAACACATTTAGAGAGAGATTTTTCTAAATCAGTGCTTTTTCTTTCAAAACAAAGTTTTCCTTTTTCTAAATTTTATTTTCATTTTGTAACTCTTCTATGAGAGTGGATACCATATTCTTGAGAAGATTATTTCTTATGCCTAATTTTTTAAATTCAACAATCAAATCATCAAAAGTATCTTGCAATTCATTAAAAGAAAAATTAGAATTAGTTACCTCTGTTTCTTCTTCATGTGCCATAAGACATAAGTTGGCTACTTCATGAGTTTCAGATTCATTTGAGCTTGAATCTTCACTATTATTCCATGTTGCAGCTATTGCCCTTTTCTCTCTTTCTTTCTTTCCTTTCTTTTTCAACTGAGGACACTCATTTCTCATGTGTCCTGGCTTTTTGCATTTGTAGCATATAATGGTTGAATCCTTGTTGTTGGATTTACTTTTTGCTTCAATCTTCTTTCCTCCTTGCCACTTTCTTTTCATGAATCTCTTGAATTTTCTTGTGATAAGAGCAAGATCTTCCTCATCTTCTTCTTTACTTCCAAATTTATTTTTTGATGTGGTGGACTTGAATGCAACAGACTTCTTTCTCTTGTCCTCTTCTTCTTGAGTATTCTGTTTTCGGGTCAGCTTATAGGTTATGAGAGAGCCAAAAAGTTCTTCAAGAAGTAGAGTGTTGAGGTCTTTAGCTTCTTGTATGGCTGTCACCTTTGCTTCCTATATCTTTGATAGTGATCTTAAAATTTTTCTCACCTGTTCACTGTTAGAATATACTCTTCCAAGAGGCTTTAAACCATTAATAATGTTAGTGAATCTAGTGAACATTTCAGTTATAAACTCATCAGATTTCATTCTAAATAATTCATAATTATACACAAGAGTGTTAATTTTTGACTCCTTGACCTAATTAGTCCTTTCATGAGTCACTTTAAGTCTGTCCCAAATTTCTTTGACAGATTCACAGGTAGAAATTTCATTAAACTCATTTGGATCTAATGCACAATATAAAATGTTCATAACTTTAGTATTAGATTGCATCAGCTTCATGTCATTCTTATCCCATTCATTTTCAGGTTTAGGAATAACTTCTCTTTCAATAAACTTGTTGGGAGTTTTAGGACCATTAACAATAATCATCTATAACTCATAGTCAACAGATTGAATATAAATTCTCATTCTATTCTTCCAATAGTTGTAGTTTGTATCATTAAACACAGGAGGTCTGTTAGTGGATTGACCCTCACTTAAAGAGTTTCCAAACATGGTTGCCATGGATCAACTCTAAGGATATTAAGCCTTTAAACTAGAGTACTAGCTCTGATATCAATTGTTTGCCCAAGAAGGCAATCCAAGAAGGGGGTAAATTGGGTTTTACAGAATTTATAACAAATTGTGCAACTAAAAATAGTTTATATATTTCAACAATAATGAATTAAGGTGTATATCAAGCAAGTAAAGTATGTATCAAAGTATATATCTATGCAAGCATGTATAGTGAGCAAATAAGCAAAACAGAGCAAGAAAATAAGAGCACCAGATTTATAAAGGTTCGGCCAACCTTACTCATGTCCTCTCTTCTTTAATCCTCACGAAGGTATTCCACTATGTAACACTCCTTACACAGCTGCTGGTTTTGCCATAAGTGCCCAACTCACTCTTACAAAAGTTTCTTCCCAAGTTTTTAAAACCTAAGAAATTTTGTCCAAGCTTTTCTCAAACTTTTAAGTGATTTTGTCCAATCTTCACTCAAATTTACAATTGTTTTTACCCAAAAATACTCAAACTTACAGGTTTACAAACCCACCCAAGTGAAATGAATAAATATTATATAATGGGTAACTTTCCTAATGAGTATATGAACAAGTACAACTCAATGAATAACCTTAAACACTCAACAAAAATATGTGGCAGTTAAAGCACATGAAATTTTTAACTTTAAGCACTTGATACCAATAGTATAATCACTCTCTTGATCATTATAAAAGCTGTAGGTATGTTGTATTTAAAGTTATGGATCGATTCTAGCTATTGAAGAAGTATGGGAGAAGTTTTGGTGGCAGATCGCACCATAACACCTGTCAGAAATATAGCCATTACTGTCGGGGGTCGACTCTTTTTACAATGAGTAGACTCTTTTTGCATTTTGCTTCAGTATTTTGCCTTCAGAGGTTAACTCATGACTTGTAAGAGTCGACTCTTTTGGTCAGAATCTGCAGACTCAACTCTCTATCCCAATGAATCAACTTTTTTGCAGTGAGGGGTCTACTCTTTTAATTAGTCTTCCAAGTTTTTAAGTTCTGTTGAAATGAGTTGACTCCTGAATGATGAGGGGTCAACTCTTTTGAGTCTCCAGTAGATTTTCAAGGTTCTGTTTGAAAGAGTCGACTCTTGAAACTTGAGGGGTTGACTATTTTTACCAGAAAACTTATTTTTGCAGGTTTTTTTCATTCTTCTCCAAAGTCTCCAATCTTTTGAAGGATCATCCAAATAAGCTTTTTAAAGCTTGCAAATATTTCTTTAAGACTTGATGACTCCAAGAACATCTTTAATCCAATCTAGATAGATTAACTCCATTTTAATTACTTGTAAAGCTCTTTAATCACCATTACTTCATCTGTTGATCCAAGTCTTCTTCAATATTTTCAAGAGAGCTTCCAAGACTTAAAATCTTCATTTCTTCAACTGATTTTCTATCATTCTTTGAACATCCTCAATCTCTTTACTTGGTCTTCATTTCTAGATTTCTTTTAGGATCCTTTAATTAATATAACTTCTTCATAGACTTCAACAACTCTTCCAAGAAAGCTTTTCAAGTCTTGTGATTTCTTTCATACTTTCAAGACATCTTCAAGTCTTCCAAGAAAGCTTCCATGTCTTTGAGTTGGTTTATTCTTCTTTGTCATCCATCATCTTTGAAATTTCTTTATTCTCTATAAGATCACCATTGTTGGATATGCCATTCCTACATGCTTATCAATCTTCAATCCAAGATTTTTATCAACTTGAGATTTCTTTATCTTCTTATAATATCAGCTTTGTAGAATACATCATTTAATCATGTTTTTCATTCTTCATTCTTATCTTTGCATCACACATCTTCCATTATGATAAACTTCAAGTCAAGATTTAATTAATAATTAATCTGCACACTAAGTAGAATTATTAGATCATTAAACCATGTTTTGAAATCATCAAAATCAAGGTATTGACTCAACAGCATAGACGTGGAAGTAGTAACAGCAACGGCACCGGCATCCACAGATGCACTTGCCCTATTCCCCTTCCTCTTCTTAGTCATATTCTTCTTAAGGAGGGTCTCCAGATTACGGGGCTGTGGACGATCCATACTACTTTCAATGGCAGGCCATTAAAGTTGGGCAGATAGAAAGTCTCTGAGTTGGTGCAAGCCGCCTTCGACCTTTCTGAATGGTAATCACGTCCTCTGGAACTTCAAAAACAACTGAGAAGGACTGGTACCGAATTAGGTATCCCAGTAGTATGTATGCAGCTCGGCCAATCCCTCTCAAATCCCCCTCGCCCTTATATGCCTAGACTTGCTCAAGAGCAGTGAGGTCCACTCCAACTTGTTCAACTTCTTTGTCTTTGACACCGAAATCAGCTTCAAGTACAGAAACATAATGTTAGAAATAAAAAACAATAGGTGAAATCAGAGATAGAAGAAAAACCTGTTAGAAAAAGTAGGGGTCCACTTATTTACTTCAGAACCCGGGGGCTTCTCATTACTGGGAGAACCTCCTCTGGGATGTCCTCGAACTCCTATGGCCCACTTACTCTTACTATCACATCATCAATCTCTTTCCCAGAACTAGGAAAGAACTGGACTAGTTCCCTTGACGTACCCCTAACATGGAAGTAATACCTCCTTTGGTCCGACCTAGCCCCATTTAACTCTACACCTATGTAGAAATAATCAAACTCATGAAGGCCCAGATAATGGTTCAGACGTTTATTCAGTTCAGCTATCCCCATAACTATCCTATACCCATTAGACTGAAGTTGGATAGAGCGATTCCGTAGTGGTTCAAGATGGCGGTAAAGAAAAGGTAAACAGGGAACCTAAGTCCACTCTTAACAATGGTTATTAAGGGGAAAGGAGTCCCCTCTTCATTTTCGAACCAGCCATCATCCTTAGGCCCCACTAGCTTAATGTCTACCCCTTCCAGAAAATAATATCTACACTTAAAGGCTGCTACAGTGGTGGGACTATCAATCATATTCCTAAACCTGTCACACCCCCAACCTAATTAGACATTAATTATGTCACATTAGGTGAGGCGTGATCGCTTAGGTCACTGTACCTGCGAACGACATCTCAACATATACTCGAAAATAAAAGAATGTAGCAGAATATAATAAATAAACAATACAATGAGGAAAATATAATAAACTCTCCAAAGGAAATTATAAATCATAGATACATTACCACTGGAAAATAATCAACATCCTTTCACAAAATTCTCTACCATTGTACCAAGTTAAAACATAACACCAAAACCCAACGTCTCATATAAAATACAACTATGAAACTGAAAGTAAGATAATGGAGCTCTCCCAAGCCTCAAGACTCGACATCCTGACATTGACATGATTGCCACTACGGCAAGGACCAAGACTGCAGTGAATCAAATTATCATTTCCAAGTTACCTGTCAAAACAGCTTGTGTGGGTGTGAGCTAATTGTCAACGTGCTCACAATAGATAATCAAATTCATAGAGAATGGTAACAAACACTCATGATGCACACAAGTATAATGATCAATATATATATCATGGATGCCTCAATGCAATGAATGTATCACCCACATGTGTGCGCAATTTTAGATAGCGTTGGCCCAATATATCGGTGGCGTGTTATCAAGGAATGCCCACCATGGCACCCATAGGCTAGTCCACCATGACTAAGCCTTGGTTAACCCACCGTTGTTAACTCTCTCCAGTGCAATGCAAAGCATATAATATGGATGGTATGCAATGCTACCGTATATATAATCAATAATGTTTCCAAATAACTTCTCATATGTATAAATACCAATTTCATCTCATGTATGAACACGTTTAGCACCTCATATGAATTCACCACCATCATACATATAGAAAACAATTAATTTATTCAATATGAATAAGATTATCTCAAAATCCCACAACCTCACAATTAACACCAATATAGATACTATTACAAATAACACCAATATTCATACGAGTACAACAATTATAGTCATTCAATATGAATGAGATTATCTTAAATCTCACCTGTCACCGCACATACACTACGTCAAAGATCACTTCTTGGTTGACGTTGAAGGATCTTGCTATTCGTTAACTCCTATCACCATAACCGTATTAGTTTAGGAAACTCAATGTATACTTCAATAATCATCAATGTAATGTATATATTCCAAACAAGTTATAGCACTGAAATTATACATTAAAACTACTATATGCTAATCTCAATTAAACTCCCAATGTAAAGCTAGAGCTAAAAAAAATACTAAAATACACTAAGTCTTCTAATTTGCCAAAACTGACACATACCTCATAATCTGAACATAATTTCGTAAGCTTATAACCAAAAATTATAAAACTTTAGAAATACAAAATAGACATATCAAAGAGTATCCAGACCAAATTTTATATTTTTTTAACATGCCTAAGTATTTATTTGGTATTTTCTAAAGTAAGGCAGTGCTACAAAAACTCGAATTCAGCAGCAGATGGTCTATCTTTGATAAATTAATAATATAGGTAAACGACATCTAAATGACATGAAATTTGATACAGATTATCATTAACTTTGCTCCTAGATACAGTAAACATTTCATAATTTTTGGGCTACTCTAACTTAGTCGAATGCTTTGTCAAATCAGAGGTTACAGATCTTGGCAGATCTGGGCATAAAAAATCTGCAGAGACAGTCCCACTTCAAAAATTCACCATAATTCGAAATTATAACATTTTTAAGTGAATCCAAAGCCCAAATGATCCTCATAACTCTAACTTGCAGTGTTCAAAAATTCAGCCACAAATAAAAGTTTTAGCTAAGTCGAAATGTCTTCAAACAGTAGCCTTTTCATAGAGAATACTCTGTTATGGCTGCCATGGGTGATTCTAAGTTTTTACTATGGGAGATCTCACCTCTATTCTCCTCCTTCCATGGCATGACTCATATAACATGCAATAATTAGAGAAAACAAGATGAAACAAACATGATACTCACTTTAGATGAGGAAAACAAAGTGCAAGAAAGCTTCCTTAAATTTTTTTCCTTTTTTCTTCTTCTTCCTCTTCTTCACCGATTGCTCCCTCTTTCTCCAAGCTTTTCTCTCTTTTTATAATGACAACTATCTTTCTTCTCTTCTCTCTCCCATCATGCTAAGCCACTCACCCCCCACTATTCTTGTTTTTTCCTTTCTTTTTTCTTTCTTTTCTTTCTTCATTTGCCTCCTTGTTCTCTCTTGTCATCATTCTCTCCTTCTCTCCACCGACACCCTCCGCCCTTTCTCTTCACTTCAATAGAGATACAATAATATATCTCACACCCTTAAGTATCTTATACACCCACTCTCTAATGACTCACCACTCAACTCACCATCTAACTTACCACTAATGAAATGACACAAGTGGCACACACAATTAATAATTAACCATGCAATAGATATAAATTAAATTAAATAAACTCATTCAACTAATTTTAATATGCATTTCAACTAATCATGAAAATATGAGATTAGGGTTTCACAAAACCTATTTGCCATTGATGATAATCTAAAACATCATAGGGATTTCTATTGGGGAAGCAAAGAAAGAAGATCGAAATGAGAAAGACTTACAAAGTGTCTTCATAAATGAGCAAAGTCGGTGAATGCACAGAATATCACCGATCTGGCGTTTTGCTTGGGTAGAAAGACTTTCTAATCACATAGAAACGTGAATCGACGACAAAAAGACATTGGGTTTCCCAATAGTCACATCCCATTAAATGGCGAATGATGACTGAACCAAGCGTGCAATGTCCATTATATGTCTACACTTGTTAAACCACCAGTCCCAGCCTCAGCCCCAGGCCCAGCCCCCTTCTAAAGGGCACTATGGCTGAGGGCAATTATGGGTCAAAATAATAAGGCTCAAAATTATTGTATTAGGCCCATCTGGAAACAAACTGCCGACCTAGGCTATGAGAGACCCAAATCCACCAATACTCGGATAAAGGCCCCAATTGTGTTGAAATTAGCCCAGATCGGATAAAGACCAAGTCAGTAAAGCATATGCAAGTTCATTCTTAAAAGGATTAGGACACTAAGCAGTTATCTAAAAGAGATTAACTCCTAGGAGGAGACAAAATTCAATTCTCTATGGAATTAAGGCATTCCAAGCACTATAAATACCCATGCCATTAAGGTGAGGTAGATTCACTTGAGCTCTAGCACTCATATATTATATTCGATTCATTGTGGTTAACTTTGCTAACTCAATCATTGAAGTGCTTTCGGCCTAAAGTGGGTCGAGACATTCTCATCGTTTTCTTCTCTTGCAGATTGTTCGTATTTATCAATTCGTTTTTGAGAGTTCAATCGAGCCTTCTTAAAAATTCCACCTACAATTTCTATTAAAACTTAAGTTGGATATGTACTAGACAAGCAATATGTCTTTTAATTATATACTTGGGTTAAAAAATATATTTAGTTCATCTTAGAATAATCTAATATTGAATAATTCTTTATATGCTTAACGATCTAGTGTTGAATATTTATAGGGATAAATCTGAAATAGTATCCAATCAATAATGCACTAGTATTGATACGTATTATACTCATAATAAAAACAAATTTTGTTGACTATACGTTAATGAAAACTATAGTTTCATAGGCTTTGCAGCCTATGTTGTTGTTTGTCAACGATACAAACATGTTCACGGCCTATAGTAGCATTCAAATCAACAATTTAAAGCATTGTATACGTCGCCTTCTAGTCCTGATACTTGCCGAGAGATAAGAAAAATATATCTCATCTGGTTTGAGAAACTTTTATTAGTCTAATATGGATGAGGGTGGAAATGCTTTTGAAGATTTTCTCATCACAGAAGGCCATTCTTGTCTTAAAGGTGAAATGGTTTGGGCTTGTTTAATAATATTAATGGTTTTTGGTGTACATATATATAATCTTTATCAAAAAAACACATCAAATTGTAGACTCACATTTATCTATATATAATAGCAAAATGTTGCTGGTTCTTTTAAGGCCAAAAATATTAGTACATTATCTTGAGATTTTTAAAATTTAAAAATATTAATAATCCTGTGTCACAATAGTATATTTTAAAATTTTTAGAACATGGATGGCAATGACTGTCTTGCAATCTTGTTGGTCACGATATAACTTTTCTAAGTTTTTAATATATCGATAATGACAAGTGTCTATCATTCTCATATTTCTAGATTTTAAAAATATTAATAATGGAAATATTGCTAGATTAGTCACAATATCACCTTTTCTAAAATTTTAATATGTGGATAAAGACGTGTGTCCATCATTTTTACATTTTTAGAATTTTTAAAATATTAATAATGTTGTGTTACAATCTGATTGGTTACAATTTTACTTTTTAAAATTTGTAGAATATGAATAATGACACATTTTCATCATTCACATATTTTTAAATTTTAAAAGTATTGATAATAACTATGTTACAATTTGATTGGTTACAATATTACTTTTTTAAAATTTTAAAAATATGGATAATGAGTGAATGATACATATCAGTATATTATCACAACATCGCTATCTAATTTTTTTTAAATATGGATATTGACACATTAATGAGGGTCCAAAAAGAGTAGTCTACCAACGGTTCGAAGGGTAGTTACTCTGTTATGCAAAGTGGTTAGTTTGTTAAAAACACTGACTGAAAACTCATTGGAGCTAAAGATTGTAAAGCTGTCCGCACCGCATGTATAAATAAGAGATGTAGTAGAGAAAGAGAGGCTGTTGAGTTTATTTGATCTTGAATAACTTTGTATGGCTTGGTAATTTCTTACTCATTCCTGAATAAAAAAAAAGTTAGTTTCTTCTTGCTTTGTTTTTTACTCAATTTTTCTTCTTCAACCCTCATCACACATAGCTATAATCTTTTAATATGTTTACAAAGTTAAAACCTCTATCCGTTTTTATTAGCTTTACGTAATGCAATGCATTGCTGATTTGAGAACTGTCTCACAAAGTCCGATGAACAACCCGGTTACTGATTTGGGATCACTCTCGCATTCCTATATTCGTTATTTGAAACCACTCTTCATCTTAGTTTGTTACTATTACTTCATGAAATATTCTGTTTATGTTGAGATCAAAACGGTTATATTTAGTGCTTTTAACATAGCAGTGACCTTTTTTTTTTTCCTTTCTTATATTAAAATATAATGTGTTTGAAGTACTATAATTTTATATGCTTTATTTATTCATTAATATATATATATATATATATATATATATGAATTGTTATGTATTCGTTTGGAAGTGCCGTCAATTTTTATTTTTTGTTGTGTGTTATAAGTGTGTGTTTTTATTTTTTATTTTTTATAATCTGATGATGATATTTATAGGTTACCGTTCTACTAATAGTACCAGACCAATGTTTTAGAATTAGAAAATACACCTATTTTAGTGTTTTTTTTATATTTTTTATTTTTAAAAAAACTGAAAATAGAAACCAAATGGACCATATGGAAGTGCTATTAATTTTTGTTTTTAGTTGTATGTCATAGGTGTGTGTTTTTATTTTTTGTTTTTTATGATTTAGTGATGGCATTTATAGATTACCATTCTGCTAACAGTACCATATCAATGTTTTAAAATAAAAAAACACACTTATTTTAGTATTTTTTATATTTTTTATTTTTAAAAAAATAAAAAACAGAACATAAAACACTTACCAAATGAACCCAGATTTACATGTTTGTTTTTTTGACATGTATCAATTTATATAATTTTCTTTTATAAAAAAAAGATAAATACACTGTACCCCTAGAGTATGAACAACTCCTCGGTCTTTTAAAAGTGAACGTTTAACCGAGCGTGCAACCCACTCGCTTGGTTGGCAAATGATAACTCCTGCCAAATAAAACACTTGTGAAATTACCATTATGCCCTTAAAAGACAATTAGCACATGACTTATAAGTCATAAAATATAATGTATAAGTTACTTTTAAATCTTTAAAAATAATTTTTTTTTAAAACGTGATTAGATATAAATTATTTTTTTAAATCATTCACCCAAACACATTTAAAAAAAATTATAAATATAAGTCATAAATTAAATAAATAGAGTGATAACTCTTGCCAAATAAAACACTTAGAAAATTACCATTATGCCCTTAAAAAACAATTAGCACATGACTTATAAGTCATAAAATATAAAATGTAAGTTACTTTTAAATTTTTAAAAATAATTTTTTTAAAAACTGATTAGATATAAATTATTTTTTTAAATCATTCACCGAAACACATTTAAAAAAAATTATAAATATAAGTCATAAATTACTAACAGAGTGTTTAGACAATTAACTTATAAGTTATAAATTATAATTTATAAATTATTTTTAAAAAATTATTTTTAAAAAAAATATAATTAAATATAAATTAATTTTTTAAATCACCCACTAAATACATTTTTAAAAATTTTTAAACATACATTACAAGTTGCTAAGGAAATTACGTTCAAACTCCTTTTATAATTTGACTTCACCTTCCTTCTTTTTTCTGCTGTCTTCTCCACCAGCCGACCAACCCTAGCCAGCCGGCGCCTCCCTCACTACCGGACAACCACTCCACCACCCACAGCCACCACCTCTTCCTCTCTTTCTTCCTTTTTTTTTTTTGTTTTTTTTTATTTGTCTTTTCCCTCTTCATATTTCTTCCTCACAGTCTAACCACCAAGCCTCCGCCATTCCAATCTCGACCCACCCACGGCCACTCGTATTGCCTCCCCGACACCCCAAGCCCCCTCCATGACCTCACTCCAGTCCCTTGGGTTAATTCCATCAATTCATCTCCGTCTTTCTCTATCTCCAAGTTCTCTCTCTCTCTCTCTCTCTCTCTCTCTCTCTCTCTCTCATGTTTGTATTGATTCAAATATATTTCTGTATGAAATTTTGAGGAGATGATACTAGTGTTGTCATCTCCAGCAGTGAGAGCCACTGTGGAAACATCAAACCATATTTATCCTCAAATTCCTAAATCCACTAGCCTTCCATCCAGATTTGTTCTCAAATTCCTAAACCCATTAACCTTTTCCACCAAAATCATCTTCTTCAACGCCACAAACCCAATGATTACTTAAACAAAGCAATTTGTATCTAATTTTAATTTTGAACAAAAGCTAAAATTAGTTTATTACCTCATCTTCTGTCTAACAATATGGAGGAAAGCAGAATCCAGTTCCATTCCTAGTCATGAATGATGTTGAAGTAAGAAAGAACGTGATTTTTCCAACTCGCTGTCCCTCTCTCTCTCAAATTCATATATACTGACGTAATATATGAGGGGCATTTTGGTTCTTTCATCGCAAATATAACAAACTTTTTCTTTTGCACTTTACTCCAAAGATAAAATGTATTTAATCCATAAAAAAAAACTGAATTTATATGCTTTTATGTTCTTTTTATTCAAAGTGTGTCTTTATGTATATGTACTTTGAGGTTTCATGTCTCGAAATATGAATTTCCTTTTGAAATAGGTATTCTTTATTTTGTTTTGTCAACCAGAATCACCAGAGATGCAATTCTTACTTTTTAATCTCGCGCATAGCATAGATTGACTCCTAGTTATCCAAAAATATTAATTAATCTCTATCTATGACCATAAGCTACGATAATGGCAAAACCTTGCCCTATAATTGTCTTCTTGTGGGACACTTCGCAAGGTTGCACCAATAGCTCCCGTAGTGCCTCGGTTTCTCGAGAGAGCGCGTTGCCTGAGTCCATCACTAGGGCGTTGCTCAGTGATGTTACGCTCAACTCCACGCTCCTACACCTTCCTCCAAGCCTTCAGCACCAACAGTCCTCGCACTCCAAGTATTGCTCACGACACGAATAACATCTTTGAAAGGCTGCACGTTCTCTGCACGCGCGGCCACCTCGAAAAAGCCCTTTCACTGTTCTACACGCTGGACGTACCTCAATCTCAAGATACGTATGCCACCTTCTATCAAGCTTGTGCCAGCCGCAACAGACTCCGGGTAGGCCAAGCTCTGCACCACCACATGCTTGCCCACAGGCCCGACTACCCTCCTGACCTCTTCACAACCAACCATCTCATGAACATGTATGCAAAATGCGGTGACTTGGAGTATGCTCACCAAATATTCGACGAAATGCCGCAGAGAAACATTGTTTCTTGGAGCACTCTCATTTCGGGTTATGCCAAACATGGCAGGGCCAGTGAGTGTTTCAGTCTCTTTGCCAAAATGTTAGCTCACGACCGTCCAACCGAATTTGCTTATGCAAGTGTGCTCGCATCGTGCGAAATCGATTCTGGCCGGCAGGTACACGCACTTGCCTTGAAAACCTCGTTTGATGGTTACATTTACGTAGCAAATGCTCTTATTACCATGTACTCGAAGGGTTGTAATTATGGTGTTTGTCGTAGTGATATGGATGAAGCTTGGATGGTGTTCAGGGCTATGAAGTTCCGCAATCTAGTTACTTGGAATTCAATGATTGCAGGGTTTCAGATTCGTGGATTGGGGGCCCGAGCGATGAGTTTTTTCTCCCTGATGCACCGTGACGGCATTGGGTTTGATTGTGCTACACTTCTCAGTGTTTTTTCTTCCTTGTGTGGAGATAGTGGCAGTGATGTTGCTTTAGGTATTAAGTATTGTTGCCAGTTACATTGTCTAGTGATCAAAACTGGGTTTTTCATGGATATTGGAGTGCCAACGGCATTACTGAAAGCTTATTCAAATCTGGGAGGAGAGCTTGCTGCTTGTTACAATATCTTTTTGGAGACCAGTGGTAGTCGAGATATTGTTTCATGGACCAGAATCATAGCAACATTTGCAGAAAGAGACCCAGAAGAAGCCCTCTTTCTTTTCCGGCAGTTGCGTCAAGAGGGTTTAGCTCCAGACTCTTATATATACTCAATTGTATTAAAAGCTTGTGCAGGGCTTGTGACTCAGGGGGCTGCCTCGGCTGTGCATTCACAAGTAGTCAAAACTGGGTTTGAACATTGTGTAGTTGATGCAAATGCCTTAATTCATGCCTATGCTAGGTGCGGATCAGTTGGCTCAGCCAAGCAAGTTTTTGATGAGATGGATTTCCGGGATACGATTACTTGGAATTCAATGTTGAAGGCTTACGCCTTTCATGGTCAGGCCAAAGAAGCAATGCAGTTCTTTGGGCAGATGAGTGTCCAACCTGATGCCACTACTTTTGTTGCCCTCCTATCAGCTTGCAGCCATGCTGGAATGGTAGAAGAAGGTACTAGAATCTTTGAGACCATGTTTGAAAGTTATGGAATTGCTCCTCAACCTGATCACTTTGCTTGCATGGTTGATATTCTTGGACGAGCTGGGCATATACTCAAAGCCGATAAGCTTATAAACAAAATGCCAATGGAACCAGATTCTGTTGTGTGGAGTGCTTTCCTTGGAGCATGCAGGAAACACGGTGAAACCAATTTGGCCAACTTAGCCGCAACAAAGCTGAAGGAGTTGGATCCCGAAAGTTCATTAGGCTATGTATTAATGTCAAACATATACAGCTCAGCTGGTATTTTTACTGAAGCAGGGATTATAAGAAGGGAAATGAAAGGGCTGGGAGTTCAGAAAGAGCCTGGTTTCAGCTGGATTGAAGTTGGGAATCGAGTGCACAAGTTTGTCTCTGGGGGTCAATGGCACCCGCAGGGAGAGGTGATACGTGCCAATCTTGAACAGCTAATTGGGAAATTGAAGGGTTTGGGTTATGTACCTGAGACAAGTTTGGCCTTGCATGATGTGGAAGAGGAGCAGAAAGAGGAGCAATTGTATTACCATAGCGAGAAGCTTGCTTTGGTGTTTGCTTTGATGAATGCAGGTGGCTTACACTGCAGTGGGGGTGTTATTCGGATTATGAAGAACATTCGTATTTGTGTTGACTGCCATAATTTTATGAAAGTTACGTCAGAGCTAGTTCAAAGCGAGATTGTGGTGAGAGATTCAAACCGTTTCCACCATTTTAAAGAGAGAGTATGCTCTTGCAATGACTATTGGTAACCTCCCAGCACCACTCAGCATACCTGATTTACATCACTGTCTATCTTCCTGGCTGATAAATTCTCATATAAGTGGATGAAGTTGAGTAATCTTCAAGTTTCCCTCTCGAGTTACTTTTGATCTGCCTGCAAATATTCTAAGCTATACACATGACGGGTTTGATTTCAATCATTCAGGTCTTTCTTTATATTGGCACCTTCAGGATTTTTGTTGGAGATTAAGAAGATGAGAAAAGGCTAAGAAGATTGAATCAAGTGGAATTTGGAGCATTCCAAAAACTTGGAGATATTTTGTGCAAATGATGGAAGGTGATGTCATCAATCTACTCTGATCCTCAACCATCATACTTTGCAAATCAGATTCCTTTTATAGAATTCCCAGAACTGATCGAGATTCTCGAGGGGGTGTTATACTCTCTTTCCGTCAAAGTCCTAGATAACTTAGTTGGCTGTCAAGTTTGAGCCTGAGGATGCAAAATTCTTCCTTCAGCCTGTATGGGGAACATAACGCACTCAAGATGGGTTGCTGGACTAAAATAGGGCTGATGGACAAGCAGCCCTATATTTTGTTTTTTTTTTTTTCATCATTGGAAAGAGAGTAGGTTTTAAATTGAATGAGACAAAAAAAACTTCGGCGTTTGGGTTGGAAGGGGAATCTAAGGAGCCCAAATAGACCTAAAAGAGGGATACTGTTGAAAGATTGTTTTCAACAAAGAAGCAGCAGACATAATTGCTTCTCAAAGCAACCTGGCGCGGCCATTCTCCTGGACATGCGAGCACAAGTTATGTTTTTAAACATTTTCCCTCCTCACATCATGTGCAAACTATCTTAGGATAATTTGTTATTTTTTATGTTTTTGCTTACCTTATTAGGAAGGATGAAGTAGCAGCACCAGGAAATATGAACTCCAAATAGCATTGATTTGATGAGATTTAGTCGAGTTATTGTAGACCTGCTGCAAATCCAGAGACAGTTCTGTCAACCAACTCAATACATTCAGTATCTTTTTGATTGCTTGAGATTTTTTGCTCTCCACTGTACTGTGCCAGGAGACTGACTTCACCTTGTGCCAGACTGACTTGACTTTGTGCCATGAGCTTGATTGAGTAATTGTCCCTGTTGTTTACAATAGTGGTGTATCCAGCTTGGCAGCTTATCATTAGTCGTCCTTATTTAGGCTCTGCTAGGTTGGCAAAGATTGCGAAGCTCATCTCAAAAGTGAAGGCAACTGTTCCCAGTTACTAACCTACTAGGCTTCCTTAAGGCGGTCAAGGGTTTAATTCCCCCTCTTCACATTTTTTCCTTAGCTTAAGTTCTCCCCTTTGTAAGCTCTTTTGATGTACCAAAAATATAAAAATAAAATTAAAAAAAAATTGTTCCCAATTCCTCGTGTTTCCTAGCATGAGAGTTAAATGTTTCAGTAAATGAAATTTAGAAAACAAGCGGCAGTTACAGGAATTCCTTATAAAGCTATTCAAAGCAGCACCACATTGGTACTAATGTTCATGTTGCATGATTCCATTGTTATATTAGATACATAAACTGATTCTTTTTGTCTATTGGTTTTCTTAACTAACCTACAATTTTATTCTGTATCCAATCTACAGGCCTGATGCAAACTTTATCCATGAAATTGTTGGACATATTCTCTGTCAATTGAATCACCATTTTGATTGATCTTGAAGATTAAGTTGGATTAGATTCTCATGCTGCGGGATTAAGTTGTGTAGATGGTCTATTTGGGCCTGTGGGCAGCCGATTCATCGGGGGATTCCATGGAGGAAGTGGTGGGTTACGAGGGAGTGCTAGTTATGAGATGATGCCATGTGGACCGTGCTATGCATGGGTATCGATCGTTGGCTAGTTGAAATTATCCTAAGAAGAGGATTGGAAAGAGGCTATGGAACACTTGTCACCTTCTCAAAGGGACACATATCCCTTCTTTATTGGTTGTCATTTACATATGTATAGGCCGCACATGTGACCCCCATTATATATACACCTATTGCTTACTCTCTATGCAAAAGCCTTTTGGAGACCTATCCATATATTTCTCTCTAGTAGAGACTCTCTCTCTCTCTCTCTCTCAGATATTAACTTCTCTTTCCCTTTATGTGTTTCTTGGCCATTACTGGTTTAGTGAGCTCAACTATGGAGTTCCTCCATGACAGTGATCTTATTCTTTATAGAGTCCACCGATTTGGAGACTCGATCGTTATAGGTTCACCAATTTGGGAACAAGATTCATATAGATATAGGGGCTGCCTCTCCCCTCTTTTCATCACCTATCCTCTGCTCTTTCTTCTCTCCATCAACCACACTTTCTTCGGATCTCTTTAGTAAAAGTCTGATTTTTACGTTCAGCAATCCCATTTTGTTGTGGTGAATAAGGTGCGGGTTTGGTAAATAATACCATGTTCAGAACAAAACTGAGCAAATGGTGCTTCTTATTCACCACCTTTATCACTTCTCAACACTTTAATCTACTTGCTAAGTTGGTTCTCAACCTTATTTTTATATTGTACAAACATTTTTAATGCTTCATCCTTGCTTCTAAGCAAGTACACATGACAATTTCAAGTACAATCATTAAAGAAAGTTATAAAATACTTTTTACCTCCTCTAGTTTGAACAGATTTGAAGTCACAACCGTCACAATGAATTAATTCTAAAGGTTCAGTACTTCTTTCAATTGAATGAAATGGAGTTCTAGTCAATTTTGCTTCTACATATGTCGCACGTTTATGATTGACATTAATATCAAATTTGGGTAGTAAATTTAAATTAATTAATCTACACAAAGTATCATAATTAACATATCCTAATTTACCATGCCACACATTCGAGGACTCAAGAATATAAATAGAATATATGTTCTTATTAATAGTAGGAGCAACAGTCATTACATTTATTTTAAAGGGCTCATCGCTCACATACCCTTTGCCCACATACATCCCACTCTTAGTCAATACAAACTTGTCATTCTCATATATCAACTTAAAGCCCTTCTTACTCAACAATGATCCATATACAAGATTCTTCGATTGTTTGGAATATGAAACACATCATTAAGAGTAAGCTCTTTTCCAAAAGTCATCTTCAACACAGTCTTTCTTTGGCCTTTAACTTTAGAAGTCGCAGAATTTTCCATGTAAAGTTGCTCTCCATCTACCGGTTGGTAAGATCAGAACATTCACTTGTTGGCACGTATATGACGAGTAGCCCCAATGTCCACCTATCATTGTTTTGTATTGCCAACCAAGTTTACTTCAGAAACCACGACAGAAAGATTCATGTCTTCAATAGTAGCACAAAGATTTTCCACTTCAGTCACATTAGCTTGTGCAAATTTCTTTTTCTGATTTTCTTCATCTTTTTCCTCATCTTGATCTTTACGTTTGCGACATTCCTTGGCACGATGTCCAAGTTTATTGCATATGTAGCATTTTCTTTTGAACCGTTTGAAATCACCGCATTTTGGATCTTGATCGGTGTTGGGGACTGCAAAATTTCTCACGACCTGACTATAGTGCATACGCGTAATGCCAAAAAATTCTAATCTGATTAGTATAGCCTAATTTACGTGATTAGAATCATACATTTGAGATCTCTCTGGTTTGATCCTGAATAACAATTAACAGCAATAAGAATGAATCAACTGCTCGAACTCAACCTTCGGACTTCTGCTGTATCCTTCGTCTATGCCTTATTCTAGAGAGAGTGGGCTTGCAACTATTAGGGTTTCTTTTCCTCACAAAAATATGTATCTTTCAATTATGAGTAAGTGTAACCCTAGCTACTCTTACAGTGCGTATATATAGAGGCTATAACAGGGATTATAGGATTAGTATAACTAGGGCTTCCTATGCAAATAAGGATTTCTAATCCAACTAGGATTAATCCCTATTTACATAAATTATAATTTATACTACTAATGAATTATAATTGTACTCACTGTCATAATAAGAATTATATTTCAAGCTCCATATTATTAAATACTTATTTATCTCCTCACATTAAGATTACTGATACTCGTCTATTAAATTAAATTACTAACAATTAAATTTAATAGACTTATTTAATTCCCTGAAACCTTTCAATTACCTTATTTGATATATTGGATTCATAATTCACCTGCAGGGTTTGACATAATCAAAACTTGTAAGCTTTCTCAAGGGGATATCATCAATCTTTATACCGAAATGTGGATTCCATCAATAATTAATATTCACCATACACATAATGTGTCTAACTCACTGAGTTTATTGACCCACAAAGAATCTCACTCTTCTGTGAATTAAAATAATAAACACTACAAACACGTGTCTATTTATTATATTAGGATTAAGAATATAAGCACTCATAATAATCACGAGGTATTAATTGTTTTATATAGTCAGTATAAAAACAATTACCTCAACACGATCCTGTTCAATACACGTAAAGTGTACTAGTGCAAAGAGTTGGAATTATACCGTTCTCCATAGTTACGACAGACCTATTAAAATCTTGTGCTACAGTTCTACTAATGGTGTGTCTAGTTTCATCTAAAACTGTGAATGATAAACTTATATTCTATAAGAACCGATGAACTGATCTTCCGGTGGGTAAGCCGTACTCTACACACCAAATCATCTACTATATAAAATAAGAGACACACATGCATAATCATTAAATAAATAATGCAATGCAAACATTGCTCACACATATTCTCATTAAAATGGAATAACTAATTTATTAATAAATACTAAAGCCATTACACAAAGTATGTCTTTTAGTATAAATCCCTAACAATCGAAAACTTGGCTATTAGGCTTTCGTTTTTTGTAGTTGGTTTGCTACGCTTGTTCCACCACATTTGCCTTAGACACCGTAGAATAATTTCCATTCTTCTTTTTAGAGGCATGGTGATCTTCTGAAATCCTCATTCTCACAATCAGTTCTTCAAGTTTCATCTATTTGCACTTATGCTTAAGATAATTCTTGAATTATTTCCAAGATGGTGGCAATTTTTCAATGATGGCAGCCACTTGGAAGGATTCACTTAGAATCATTCATTCAGCATGAATTTCATGAAGAACAACTTAAAGTTCTTACACTTGACTTATCACTGTTTTAGAATCCGACATCTTGTAGTCTAGGAATCTGCCGACAACAAATTTCTTTGAATCAACATCTTCCGTTTTGTACTTGTCTAAGGATTCCCATAGTTCTTTTGCCGTTTTAATGGTACAATACACATTATACAATGTGTTGTCAAGTCCATTAAGGATGTAATTCCTGCACAAAAAATATGCATGCTACCATGCCTCCATAACAGTAACAATCTGCTGATCAGTTTCATTTTTAATGAGTGAAGGAACATCTTCACGGAGAAATTTAGCCAAATTCATAATTGTAAGATAAATAACATATTCAATTGCCATCTTTTAAAATCAGTTCCATTGAAATTTTCTGTCTTTTCTCCATAGTTTACAGAATAGTAGCAGCCATAGCCAGAACAATAGCAGCCATAGGAGTTGTAGGATGAGTAAGGACAGGGGTAGTTTCAGAAGACATTTCCAAATTTAAGAAAACAATACAATATTCAGAAAATACTTACAGAAACACTAGAAACACACAATTTTAAAGAAGGGATTTGTCTTAAGATTGTTGTTTCCCTCTATCCGTGTGTGTTCATGTTTGCTATACTGAAATTATTAAACAAAAAAGAATCTGAAATTGAATTTAATTACTTAAAACCTAGAGCATATACAAGATAGCAGATTATTCAATTCTACACATAACAGAGAATAATCTAAAGCAGAAATAGAACGAAAATTAAACTGCAATAACTAACCGTACTGTAGAACTGAAGAGTGCAAAGATTAGAAAGACAGGTTTTGATTGAGTCAAGTGTGTGACACTTTTTCCTTAAGACAGATTCAGCCCCCACAATGTGCTGATGGGAAAAATGGGTGCCTGCCTCGTATGATAAAACGATCAACGACATAGAGAAGAAGTACTTCAATCTTTGTGCTCAGCGAACACAAACTACATCAAAACTCTCTCAATGCAACAAAAAACTTTTGGGAAAAATGAATGTATGAAATGCAGAAAATGCCTTTGTATTTATAAACTCTTTGGTGTCTGTTTGAAGAGACACCAGTGTCCAAACGCTACCTTAAGGGAAAAGGCATCAACCAATGGTCAGTTTATTTTGAATTTGAATTTAAAATTCAAATAGTTTTTGACCTCAAAAGAATAAACTCGGACCAGATCTTTGGCCCACCTAACCTGGCTAGGCCTGGTGTGTGTGGTGGACCCATAGGTTGAGTAGATCCTCCCTCATTCACAAAATTGGGGTGCCCCTTGGGGCCCAAACCTTACACCAAGGCAAGCCTTTACAAACTCTTCAATGGTTTCATAGAAAACCAATGTGGGACAAGCTACATTCACCAAAATAAACTCATGTTCATGTTGGTCACTTTGAGAGCCAATAACTCATTCAATCCTTAATGAATTTGAGCTAAGTAATAACTTATAATTAATCTTCTCATACAGATTAATTCAAAACACCTTGGACCTACATTAAACGATATATGGATCCTATATTTAGAGTAGCTCAAACATTATGAAAACTTCACAATTTTTTCAATAGAACCAATATTGTGAACTTACCTACCAGCATCGATTAACTTTCATAGCTGAAATACCTCTGGTTGGTAGGTTGCCAAGACCTTGAAATATCGCCAAAGCTTCCTTCTAGAATAAGGCATATATGTGCAGATGATTACACATTATTAAGAGGAATTCCAGACCTATCAATCGAGTATGAATTGTTGAGAAGCATCTCATTACCTAATTGCTTAAAATTGATAGAGAATCAACAAGGAAATTTAGTTTCTTCCTTCTGGAATAAGACATATATGTGTAGATGATTGCACATCATTAAGAGGAATTCTAGACCTATCAATCGAGTACGAATTGTTGAGAAGCATCTTATTACCTAATTGCTTCAAACTGATACAAAATTAATACGGAAATTTAGTTAATACACTACTGCAATGTTTGCTTAAGGTTGTTCTCTCTCTCTCTCTCTCTCTCTCTCTCTCTCTCTCTCTCTCTCACACACACAGAGTATGAATGTGTGTGTGTGTGTGTGTGATTCTTTGATGATATTCTTGTTACAGAAACTTTCAATTGATAATAGAACCTTCAGTATTATAGTGCTTGGAAGAGAGACACCAATTTCATTTAGTAGTCATGTAAATACCCCATTTTTGCCCGCTCGGCAATCTCCAGTCCAACAAGATTCACATTCAAACTGATACAGACACATTCAAGTCAAAACCAGTTTTTTAGACTTAATCCAGTCGCTCACTTGCTTCACGGGCCTACCAAGCTCAATAGAGGCAAAATAACTAAAATGCTTTTGGGGTATTGCCCGGTCTAATTCCAGTTGACACGTCTTCCTAGAAACGATAAGTCCCTTTTTCAATCTCAATTCCAATCTAGACCAATCAAATTCAACCGGCATATCTTTTGAGAAAGTTGATCCCTCAGATGATAAGTCCATCTAGTCCGGCGTGTTTACCGAGAAAACTCTTCGAAACGGTAAGTCCCTTCAAACCTGTTAACCGGGACGGAACCCAAGTCCCCAAGAAGGTAGAGTGATTCACTTCTGACGCCTACTAGCCCGCTAATGTAGAAAGTCCGTTATCCGATACGTCTTTCAAGAAAGTTAATTCCTTAGATGATAAGTCCATCTAGCAGTTTCTCAAGATCAGACAGTTTCTGGAATGAATGCACACCGTCAGAATGGTGGAAACACTCACAAACATTGCAACCGTTAGAGTGACGAAAACACTCACAAACAGGTCGACATTGGGAAGTGCCAACAAACCCTCTATGTCACGGGACTAAACTTGCCTCTTAGCTGTGGCACGTTTACCAAAGGATGAGATACCTTTCGAAACCAACTCGTCACACACTATCAGAATGATGGAAACACTTAAAACTTCGGTCAATACTAGTGCCTGCTAGCCCACTTTGGTAAAAAATGACTAAACTGCCCCTTGGGCCTTTTTAAGCACGTTTCTTGAGAAAGTACCTAAGTCCTCGGAGCAGTAAGTCCACCCTTCCAAGATTGTCCCAGAGACAATCTGGCATGTTCAAGTGCCTACCAGTCGGTTCCGGACCAATTCCGAGATAATTCGGTTAAAATGATCATTTTGCCTCTAGGTATCCAACTGCCTCTGGGAACCACACCGGTTCTGGGTATCAAACCAGTAACCTTCCGAGAATACTTCTAATAGTATTCTCAACCTTCCAACACATTTTCGAATCATTCTGAGTCTCTTCTAACAAACCCAGTAAAAAATGACCGTTTTGTCCCTAGTGGGCCAGTTGTCTTTTTCAACCATACCGGCTCTGGATATTAAACTGGTAACCCTCTGAAACACTCTCAATAGTGTTTCAAACCTTCAATCCTTCTCACAGGTCACTTCGAATCCATTCTGGTGTTTTCCTGATTCAATTGACCGTTTTGCCCCTGACAGGCCGGTGGACCTTTTCAAACACTCCAGTATTACTTCTCAAGCTAGTTACCTCTGAGACATTCTTTTAAGATTTCTCGTCCATTCCTGGCTGAGTTTGGTTACTCGAAACCTTCCGGATCATTTTCAGACTTTTCAGAGTCACTCTTGGTGGAACCAAGCCAAAAATTACATGGTAGTCACTAGGACAAGTGTCCAAATCTTTTGCCTTGCATATCAAGGGTCAAACGATACATTTCTTGCGGCTTTAAAAACTTTCCTAACTGGATGGCGCCAATGAGAATTTTACCCCGGCGCCACTGCAACAGGCGTCAGGTCATTTAGTTGCCTATAAATATAGACCCTCTCCCTGCATAAAAATGGATCGCAAACGGTCTGTTTGGAAGTGCTGTCAGTTTTTGTTTTTTGTTGTCTATTTCTGTTTTTTGTTTTTTATGGTCTAATGATGACATTTATAGGTTACCATTCCGCTAAAAATACTATATCAATGTTTTAGAATCAGAAAACACATTTATTTTAGTATTTTTTTATGTTTTTATTTTTGAAAAAACAAAAAACAAAAACAAAAAACAAAACCAAACACACATTAGTCTAAAAACTTTGTTTCTCGAAATTTAGAGCTCAAAGTCTCTCCAAACCCTAGCCATCTCGTGCCTTTTCAAACCCTAGCCTCCATACACTTAAACCCTAACATCTATACACGCTACACACTTGAACACAACCCTTCAAAGCCTCCATTAAAGACTCAAGGTGCTGCAATTTTAAGGTTCTCAAAGTTTAAGTAAAGCAAAGCAAACAAAGCAAGAAGAAATTAAGGTAGGCTTTCTATTTACTTTTATACAATTCTCCCTTCTCTCTCTTCTCTCTCCTAACCCACTTAGGTTTTCTTATATTTTAATCCACCATCTTCTCCCTTATTTTCTTGCATGCTTGAAACAAGGGACTCCCTGATTCATGTCTAGGAAGAATTGTTGAAGGTCACCGTGTTGGGGGCTTTTTTCAAATTCGATCCTTGATGGTGTGGGTTCGGCCCCCTTGATTATGTGGTGAAGCCTAAAATTGTATGTTCATGACTTTATTGCATTGTGCATATCATATTCATGCATCTATTCAAATTCATTTTCAAAGTTGTTTTCAAACTTGTATCAAAACTCTTTTTCAAAACTTACATTCGAAATTTCTTTTTCAAACTTGTTTTCAAAATCACAATTCTAAAGTGATTGTAGCCATTCCATGATTAGGGTTGTTTTAGGAAAGTGTTATATTCATTGTAACCGTCAAGGTCCATATTTTGGGATTTAAACCATGTATTGTTTTCATCAAAACTATAATTTTAAGATAATTCTAGTCATTGCTTGGTTAGGATTGTTTTAGGAAAGTGTGATATTCAAAGTGATAATTATGGTCCATATTTCAAATCTATGTTGTTTTCAAAACCACCAACTTAGAATGGTTTTAATCTTTTCATGGTTAGAATTGTTTTAGGAAAGTGAGACGTTCAAAAGATTTCAAAAGTCCATATTCAAACCCCTTTCCAAATTGTTTTTCAAACTTCTTTTCAAAAACTCTTAAAAAATCTACTTCCTAAAAACTCTTTTTAAACTTTCTTCCAAAAACTCTCTTTAAAAATCTCATTTTCAAAAACTCTTTTTCTTGGAATCCAAGTCAAGCCCTAGAATCCATGTTTAGGAAATCCTAGTTCTCTTTCCTAAAATCATGACCTCTTTTTCTACATCAAATCATAGGTTTCTAAAATCTCATTTTTAACATCAAATTATAGGTTTTCAAAAACTATCTTCTACACCAAATCATAGATTTCCAAATCCTAGGCTTCCAAAACTTAACCTTTCTAATTTCATGTCAAAATCTAATCTTTCAATTTAAGAAACTAGATCAAATCTTCCTGTCTAGAAATCTAGATCAAATCCTCCAATTTTAGAAACCAAATCAAATCATCAATTTTTGAAAATAAAATCTTATCTTCTACTTTAGAAAATAGAAATCAAATATTTCTTAATTCAAACATATCCTAATTCCAACCTTTCCTAGCTTCAAACCTTTCTAAATTTCAATCTTTCCAAATTTAAAACTTTCCAAAACTCAAATCTTTCTAAAGTTGAAACTTTCTTAAATTCAAATCTTTTCTAATTTGAAAACTTTCCTAAATTTGAAGATTTCTAAAATTCAATATTTCTTAAACCTTAACTTTTTAAACTCTTTCAAGTCAAATGTTCTAGTCAAGTGTTTTCTAAATCCAATCAAATCCTTTCCCATCTTATCTAAGTCTCATCTTTCTTAACTCTAATTTTTCTAAACTCAAACTTTCCTTAATCAAACTTTTCACATTTAAATCAAATCTTTTCTAATTCAATTACATGCTCCAACCTTAGGTTACCTAAACCCTAGTTCAACCCTAATCATAAGTTAGAAAGCTTGAAATCCTTTTTAAAACTCTTTTCTAAACCAAGATAGTTTTCTAATTTCAATTTAAGTCAAAATGTTTTTCAAACTCAACTCTTTCTTTTCTAAATCAAGCCCAAGTTCTTCTTCCAAGTTCAATATTTTCAAATCAAATTCAATTTTAAATCCTTAAGTTCAATTTTAAATTTTCTATTCAAAGTTCAAATCAAACCCTTTTTTAAATCAAACTCTTTCACATCAAATCTTCTCAATCAAGCTTTTCAAAAACCTAAAAGTGTCTATTTTCAATTGAAATTTTGTCCAAACCACGACTGACCTGATTCCCAATAAAAGGATACGTAGGCAACCCTTATGGGTGCGGTCACAACCTTTTTCAAATTTTCAATTTCATCATCTATTTCAAATTTTCAATTCCATAACTTATTTCAAGCTTCAAATATTCTCTTTAATCCCTTTTCAAAATCAAATCCTTCTCTTCAAATCTATTTTCAAAATTAAATATTTTTCTTCAAAGTTATTTTTGAAATCAAATTCTTTTCTTGCATTTGCATGTCATGTATTATATCAAACCTTTTTCTAAAACTTTTTTCAAAGTAGATATAATTGGACAATAAACAATCGAAAATTATAAATGAGTGAACCTATGGTGAATAGTCGTATAAGTACCGCAAGGGTAGGGTAGAGTGATGATCTTAGAATATCATCTCTACATGTAACCAACCTCCGAACCTAGAATCATTGTTTTCAAAGGTCAAAATGGAGTTATTTTCAAAAAGAGCTTAAATCTTTCCAAAGGTTGCCAAATAACCTATTTTCTTAACATCTCTAACCAAAACCTTTTTCAAAAACCCTATATATAATTTTCGGATTATACTTAGTTTTAGGTGACCTAACTCACCTTAATTAGATTAGGTGGTGACTCCAAACTTCGTTCAAAAGCCCTTAATCAAAATTAATTTTCAATTGAAACATAGTCGTACTCGTCCTTCTAGAAGGATGAGTTCTAACAAGAGAGTACTGTGTTTTTCTCACTTGTGTGTTTTCTTGAGTGCGAAAAATCGAAGTGTGACAACTGGCAACTCCATTGGGGATGCATAGAGAGTTAGGCTAATGTCATGTCTTTACACCCTTCACTCATCTAGAGTTTTTGATTAATTTGTCCAATTCTATCCATTTCAAATTTTCAAATTTAAACTTTTCAAAGCTGTTTTCAAAAACATGTCATACCATGCATTCAAGTACATTCAATCATTCTATTTTACATTAAGTTTGTCATTTAAGTACTGACTTTTTGCATCTTTATTTTATAGGTGGACCGTTGTTCACATTTTTATTTTTATGTCATATTAACTATCATGTATGTCATGAATATATGAATGGATTGGGCAGGATGGATGGGAGTTCTTGGACCATTTTGTCCTCTTTTCAAAATTTTACACACACACTGCACGTACATAAGCATTTGCATACTTACATTCTCTACTTGAATATGTCCCTTCTAATTAGAAGGGGGAATGACATATTGGTTATGGGCAAGATGCTATGTCAGTTTATGAGCCTACGGCCTCTTGATGGTTCCCCTACTCAGATCACCAACCGATAATGGCACCACCTCGGGGAGTGGGCTTAGGTTTGAAGATCTGGGAACCAAGCCTTCTTAGGAAGCATTAGTAAACCCTCAACCTCATACTTATGTAGAAACTATACATAGGCGAGCCTCTATCAAATTTAAGACACGCACGTCAATTTCAAAACCATGGATGAAAGGGCGACAACTTTACTTTCCTTTATTCTTATTTATTCCTACTGTTATAATGCTTGTATAATTGCTCATGCATATATATTTACTTTGTAACTGCAGTTTCTCTCTCTCTCTCTACTCTATACATACATGTTCATGCATTCCATATCCCATTTCAAGATAAGAGTTTCAAAGTAACTCAAATCATTGCATCTTCATGCATATAATCAACCCAAATAGAGTGACACCAAGTTCACTCTCCCTTGTATTAAACCTACCAAAATCCTAAGAGTTTCCACATAACCCTAAGGACTCATGGCATACATTTCAAGTCATTTAATAAAGAGGGGTCCCAATCCCTTTGTGCTCATAGAGATATGGTTGCCAAGAAGACAAAGGGTAATCAAACAAAGTCACTCAACGACCTCCTTAACATCAAACTCAAAGAAGGTGAATCTAAAGACTCAAAAGTAGTTTAGGATCTCAAATGTAAAAGCAGATAGATGGAAGTCCCAAGGAAATTGTTCCTACTCTCCCTGTTACAATGTATTTCAATTCCGTTGTATTTAAACTCTAAAGTCCAATGTACTTCTTTATTTTTCATGAATGAATAAATGAATGAATGAACGCATGTTTCCACTCGATGGTAGGGTATTTGTGTATAGGGGCAAACCCCTCATCTCTAAAAAGCAAGCCAAATGCATATAGTCTCCCTCTCGATATGGGACATCTCTAGGACATGCATCGCATAAAGGTTTTTAAAATCAAATGCTAACTTGCGACTTGCATTCTTGTTTTTATTTCATCTTTATAGGCAAGAAAAATAAATACTAGTACAACCTCTTCCATACTAGTAAAAGCCATGATTCACAAGCTGCAAGAGAGTATACCACTGGAAAGCAAGAACTCTAGCAAAGGCATTCCACATAACTTATCCATTGTAATTCCCAAAGGGACGACTTATGTTCTATAGGGGCCAGAATACCAAGACCATACCTTCCTAACCATACAACCTTATCAATCCAACTTGAACCTGACCATTGAAACCCTACTTAATCTTCCTTATTACCGCCTTATCCTTACTCCTCTATTTGAACCTGAACCCATGGTCACCATGGCTAGGCCCGAACCCTAAACCAATGCCTAAGGAGCCATACAACCCCTGTTATATTTGGTCATACCAAAGAAACTAATTGTGCCCACCACCCTGCTTATCCTCACAAATCTTTCACCTGTGGAAGTCCCTTCGCTCTTAAACCCAAAAATAATTGTTCCTATTATAACCCTGCTGCCAATACCTAGTCTCTATAATGTCTCGTGGGATTATCCTCCTGCTAAAGTCCAAAGCACTAAGGAGCCCGTTATAGAAATAAGAGGGATGACCTAGTCAAGACAACTTTACACCTCTGTTGAAGTGGAAAGAAAGAGGAAAGGGAAAGATAAAGAGGGAGAAAGCTCAAACTGACCAATAGATCAAGAATTATCAGAATTCACCAAAGCTCTAGGAAAGGTTGACTACGACATTATGGAATAACTTAGAAAAGCCCCGACCCATATTTCAATGTTAGGCTTGCTACTCACCTCTGAAGTACACTAGGATGCTTTGCTAAGGATCCTTAAAAATGCTTATGTGCCTGAGAACTTTACGCCGGATAACTTGCATAACATTGTGAGCCTCATTATGGCCCCAAATATCATTATCTTCTCCAATGATGAGATTTCTGCTAATGGAATGGGCCATACCTGTGCTTTGTATGTGGCTATAAAAATAAGAAAAAAATGGTGGCCAAAGTAGTAATAGATAATGGGCCAGCTCTGAATGTTTGCTTGTATTCCACTCTAGAAAGGCTTGGGATGGACAAAACCTATTTGAACAATAGCAACGCAGTCATCCATGCCTTTGATGGTTCTTGGAGAGAAACCACAGGAGAAATTAAAATGCCTATTGAGATAAGGCCTGTAACTAATCAAGTTTCAAGTCCTGCATATTTCGATTGTTTACAACTTGTTGTTAGGACGACCTTGGATTCATTTGGCAGATGCAGTCCCTTCTAGTCTTCATTAAACAGTCAAGTTTATCATAGGCTCCAAGTTGATTTTTGTTTTTGTTGAAAAAGAGTTCGCCGTATACAAAGCTGACACTGTCTCACCTGGCACAGAGTCGTCCCCCTCCTGCATCCAGTCATTCGAATAAGTCACTGTCATCCAAAAGGAAGATCGAGTGGAGTTGAAATATTCTCAGAATTCCCAAATGATCGCACATTACTTCAAAACAAATGGTTTCCATTCGAGAAAAGGCTTAGGGAAATACTTACAAGGAAGGCCCGAGATTATAGAAATACCATTGGCCGAAACCAGCTTTGGCCTGGGGTATGAACCTACAAGAAAAGAAAGCAGAGAGGTGGCACAGAAGAAGAGGGCTGACAAGAACACAACCATGGAGCTCTTTGATCAATTCAAGCAATTAGACATGGAAAAGGTGGTATCTGCATCAGATAAAGGTTTGAAGAAAAGGAAAATTCAAGAAGAAGCACCCATCATGATGGCTAACATTGAAATAACTCAAGATGGGTACATTTGAATAATGCTTCCAAGCAAGAAACTGCATAATTGGGCTAGCGATGACATCATGCTTACCCACAAGTTTCGATACAAAGCTCGCTAGAGCAAATCCCAAGGCAAACCGGCTTGCCATAAACAAATTCTATTTTTATGATTTACTTGTTTCAAGCTTTTAACTCAATTCTCTAGTAATGGAAAAGTATTCCTTTTTATTTGATTCGTTGTGCATTATTTTCCATGTCAGGGACCCTTGCATTCGACGTCTTACTCAACTAATCCAGAGAATGCCAAACTTGATAAATAATGTCTTTAACACTGAACTTGACTATCGACAACTGGGAATTACAAGAACTATTCAGATGAAGTACTAGAGGAAATTCAGGAACAAATAAAAAGATATGAAAATCGTAACACCGCAAACATTGAGGAGATAGAGACAGTTAATTTGGGGGATAAAGGGGATCCAAAAGAGCTTAAAATTGGCACGGGATTCGATCAATGGTAGCACAAAGAGTTGTTGGACCTATTACATGCGTACCTAGATGTTTTTGCTTGGTCTTATCAGAACATACCTACGCTAGATGAATCCATTGTAGAACACAGGTTACCTTTAGACCTGCAGATAAAACCTTTCAGGCAAAAGTTGAGAAGACTTAAGCCAGAATAGAGCCTGAAGATTAAAGAAGAAGTGATTAGACAGTTCCAAGCAAGATTTTTATAAGTAATAGAGTATCCCCAATGGCTAACTACCCAAGAAGGATGGTAAAGTAGGGATGTGTATCGACTTTTGGGACCTCAATAAGGCTAGTCCAAAAGATGATTTCCCTATCCCACACATAGACTTACTCGTTGATAACACGGCCGGTCATGAAATATTCTCCTTCATGGATGGCTTTTCGGGATACAACCAAATCAAGCTTGCTAAAGAAGATCGAGAAAAGACTACTTTTATCACCCCCTAGGGAGTGTATTGTTATAAAGTTATGTCATTTGGACTTCACAATGCAAGGGCAACATACCCAAAGGCCATGGTAACTTTATTCCATGACATGATGCAACAAGAAGTGAAAATTTATGTAAATGAAATGATTGTCAAATCCAAGCAATGAAAAGACCACCTGTTCAGCCTACTAAAGGTGTTTGACCGGCTCCATAAATACTAACTCAAGCTGAATCTTGCCAAATGCACGTTCGGGGTATCTTTAGGAAAGTTGTTGGGATTTATAGTGAATGAAAAGGGAATAGAGATTGATCTTGCCAAAGTCAAGTCCATTGTGGAAATGGCAGTTCCGAGAGGGGAAAAGGAGATTCGGTCATTCTTAGGACAATTAAACTTCATCAGCAGGGTTATCGCTCAAATGACTCATCTCTGCGAGCCTGTTTTCAAACTCCTCAAGAAAGATGTTCTGAAGAAATGGGATGATTATTTGCCAAACAGTTTTTGAAAGAATCAAAGAATACCTATGGAGCCCTTCAATCTTAGTGGCACCTATCCTAGGGCACCCTTTGTTGATGTACATGTTAGTTTTGGATACTTCCATGGGGTGTGTTTTGGGGCAGCATAATGAATCAGGGAGTAAAGAGCAAGCCATTTACTACCTTAGTAAGAAGTTCCTACCATACGAAATAAAGTATTCTGATCTCGAGAAAACTTGCTGTGCATTAGCCTGGGTAGCCCACAATCTTCGACATTACATGCTCTATCATACCACTTTTCTCATCTCTCAGATAGACCCAATCAAGTATATATTCAAAAAACCAACCCTATCCAGTAGAATCACACGATGACATATGATCTTGTCAGAATTCGATATTGTATTTACCAGTCGTAAAGCAGTCAAGGGGCAGGTAATAGTTGATTATTTGACCGAGAACCTAATCGATAATTATCAATCCATGGAACCTCGATTACCGGACAAAGATATACTATACACCGAAGATCGGATTAAAGGGCAAGCAAAAATCGGATGGAAGATATATTATGATGGAGCTGCTAATAAAAGAGGAACCGACATTGGAGCAGTAGTAGTATTAAAAACGGGTAATCATTACCCCATTGTGGTCAAGTTACAACTGGAACCATGCACCAATAACATCGCCGAATATGAAGCTTGTATCCTTGGTTTAAGGCTAGCATTGGAGATGAAAATTGACAAATTGGCTATTTTCAGATATTTAGACCTAGTTATTCAACAGTCCAAAGACATACCAAACTAGAGAGGCCAAACTCTCCTCGTATCACCAACAAATCAAGGATTTATGTCAACTATTTAGAAGCATAGATTTTCATCGCATACCCCGGACAAAGAACATCTTCGCTAATGTATTAACTACTCTAGCCGTGGCAATCAAGGTTGACCAAGGCACCAAAATACCTCCTCTCCAGATTTTTACCAGAGACACCTCTTCCTATTGCCTTCACACAACAACTGAGTCTGATGGGCAATCGTGATTTTATGATATTCAAAGATACATTTAGATAAGGGCATTCCCTGATGTAGCCTCACATCAAGACAGGAAGACCATTTGCCGTTTGGCGAAACATTACTTTGTGGCTGAAAATGAGCTTTTCAAAAGATTTTTGTTCGGACCTTTGAAATGCGTCAATGCCATTGAAGCCAAAACTATCATGGAGGAAGTATATAAGGGGGTTTGCGGTCCCCACATGAGTGGCTATATGCTTGCCAAGAAGATCCTCAGAGTAGGGTATTACTGGTCAACAATG
This sequence comes from Euryodendron excelsum, assembly GCA_033060915.1. Lineage (NCBI taxonomy): Eukaryota > Viridiplantae > Streptophyta > Magnoliopsida > Ericales > Pentaphylacaceae > Euryodendron > Euryodendron excelsum. The sequence goes on along the minus strand of CM065391.1, from coordinate 2,570,682 downwards.
GAGTCAGATTGTATTAAATACGTTCTCCGGTGTCATAAGTGCCAAATACACGGGGATAAGATCAAAGCACCAACCATGGAACTCCATTCCATGTTGGCCCCATAGCCCTTTTCTGTGTGGGGAATAGATATGATTGGCCCCATCACTCCCAAAGCCTCCAACGGTCATCGGTTCATTCTGGTTGCCAATAATTACTTCACTAAATGGGTGGAAGTAGTCTCCTATGTTTATGTCACCAAGGGGGTCGTGGAGAAATTAATAGAAAACCACATCATCTGTTGATATTAGATTCCTGAACCACTCATCACTGACAATGCCTCCAATTTAAATAATGAATTGATATCAAAATTGTGTCAAAGGTTTCACATTAGCCATCGGAATTAGTCACCTACAGGCCTCAGATGAACGGAACAGTAGAAGCAGCTTACAAAAATATTAAGAAAATACTTTAAAAAATAATTGACAATTATAGAGACTAGCATGAGAAGCTCCCCTTTGCACTAATGGCTTATCGAACCACCATGAGGGTTTCTACTAGAGGTACCCTCTTCGAGTTAGTTTATGGCACAGAGGCAGTCCTTCCCATCGAGATTGAGATTCCATCCCTAAGAATCTTAATAGAAACCAAGTTAGATGAAGCAGAATGAATCAAAGCCCGATATACTCAACTCTGCCAGCTAGATGAGAAGCGGTTAGTTGTAGTCTATCATGCTCAGTGCTATAAAAGACGAATGGCTAGGACATTTGACAAGAAGGTGCAGCCTCAATCATTCCAACTAGGAGATTTAGTACTGAAAAAGGTATTCCCCTACTTGGAAGCAGCACAGGGGAAATTCGCTCCAAACTACAAGGGGTCGTTTGTGGTCAAGAAAGTCCTATCTAGAGAAGCTCTTATTCTGGGAGAAATAGATGGCCGTGAATTCCCTAGTCCGTTGAACTCTGACGCTGTCAAGTATTACTATATATGATCCCGGAAGCTAGCTTTCTGTTTTCTGTTCGAAAGCAATGAAATTTACTTTTCTTAATCTCAGCTAATCAATAAGGCATGGTCAAAATTTTAGTGGTAAAGCACTATGGACTAAGTAATTTAATTTTGAAATTAAGAGAGACCCTCATTTCATTTTTCATACAGTAAAAAACAACCATTTTCAAACCTTTGGAGCCAGTTATTTTCTTTCAAAGGAACCCCCAAACTTGGTGATCATAGTAGGTCAAAGTAAAGCACTAAAAAAATATGTCCCAAAACAAAAAAAGGTGCGTGTGTCCATAGATTGATATTATTAAAAAAAAAGTTGGCAATAGCAAAATGTAGAAGGAAAGAAAGTGCTAGTAGACCAAAATCATCAGCAATGATCACTTGTATCAAAATCAAGGTAGAATGATAGGTTTGAGCCTTTTTCTTTTCTTTTAAAAAAGAAACCTAATCACAAACCCTAAGTCCTTTCAGATCAAGATTAAATTGCTTAGTCCAAATGGGCTCGCCAGAATACAGTCTTGACTCAGAAAAGCTAGGAGATGACTTAAAGCATTATTTAGAGGCTTCTTAACAGAAATTAGAGGCTTGGCTAAAGGAAGAGAGAGCGAGAAGAGAGAAAATAAGCACATTACTGAGGATGCTGTGAAAACTTGAAAGGACGTTGTAGATGAAAAGATAGAGTCGTGGCAAGATACAAAACTATTAACCTTGGTGAAAACCTGCAAAGGCAAATAGTTCCTTTCAATTTCCCTTGATCCAATCATTTTTATATTATCTTCATTCCGTATTGTGTAATGTTGTTTGGTCTTTTAATGATTTTTTTCCACTTCATGACATGTAAGTTTTTCTTTGAATTAAACTCCAGGCATGAATCAAAATGCATCTAAGAAATTGTCAAAGATATTTCTAACAAATTGGGCGACACTATTTCAAGTGTCGTAGAAGATCTGGTTGGGATAGACTCCCGTGTGGAAGAAGTGTGTTTGCTGTTAGGTACAAGATTGGACGATGTTCGTGTTACAGGGATATGGGGATGGGGGGAATCGGTAAAACAACCATTGCCCAATCTGTTTATAATCGAATCTCTCATCAATTTGAAGATGGTAGCTTTCTTGCAGTTAGAGAACTTTTGGAGAAACATGGTCTAGAAGCTTTTCGACAACAGGTCTTTTCAATTGTATCCCGGCTACGTTGTAAAAGGGTTTTGGTGGTTCTTGACGATGCGGATCAAATTCCTGAATTAGAAGTATTGCCTAGAAAGCATGATTGGGTTAGTTCAGGAAGTAGAATCATCATAACGACTAGAGATGCACGTTTCCTGATCACACATTGAGTGGATGTAAGATATGAGGTTAAGGCACTGGATAAAAATGAAGCTCTCCAGCTCCTCTTCGATAGCCTTTAAACAGAGTTATGCTCCTGAAGATTATGTGAAACTCTCAGATGATGTAGTATGTTATGCTGCGGGTCTTCCATTAGCTCTTAAAGTTTTGGGTTCTTCTCTGTTCGGCGGGAACCAAAATGAGTGGAAAAGCACACTGAGCAGGCTGAAAAAAATTCCAAACAAGAATATTCTTCAAGTACTTAAAACCAGTTTTGATGAACTGGAGGAACTAGATCAACAAAATTTTCTGGGTATTGCATGCTTTTTCAAAGGAAAGGAGAGATTTTGTAACAAGAATCCTTGATGGTTGCGATTTTGACCCAGATATCGGAATAACTGTTCTCATTGAAAAGTCTCTGATAACTGTTAATGAAGAAAATAGGCTTCAAATGCATGCTTTAATCCAAGAATTGGGTTGGTATATTGTTCACCAGGAAGACCTCAAAGAGCCTGGGGGGACGTAGTAGGCTTTGGATTCCAGAGGATGCTTGTCATGTATTTAGAGAAAATACGGTAAGATGACTATTTGAAAGCATAAGTTTAGACACCTTTTTCTTTAATTAAATTGCTGCAATTAAAATTCTTGTAGGCATTGTCTTATTGTGCGCTTACCCTTTTGCTCTTGGTAATTAGGCGACAAATGCAGTTGAAGGAATAATCTGGGACTACAAAAATATATCAAAAGAAGTGAACTTTGAAGCCTTCAAAAACATGAACAATCTAAGGCTACTCAAATTTCATAATACACTGCTTTCTCGAGGCCCTGAGTGTCTTCCGAACAAGTTGAATTGGCATGACTGGCATGGATACCCTTCCAAATCTCTGCCAGCAAGTTTTAAAGCTGAGAAGCTTGTTGAACTTTGCATGCATTACAGCTGCATTATAGAACTTTGGAAGGGAAAAAAGGTATAATTATTAGTCAAACATGTTTTCTTCTTGAATTTGCTGCAATGAACACTGACTGAACCTCAACATATTCTTTTTCTTTTCTTTTTAAACAGATTCTTGAAAAGTTGATTTCTATTGATCTTAGTCATTCCCGAAAGCCAAGAATGACCCCAGACTTCACAGGCTTACCAAACCTTAGAAGACTGATTCTTAAAGGTTGTACGAGTTTGGTACAGGTTCACCCATCCATTGGATTCCACCAAAGGCTAATTCTTTTGAATTTAACGAATTGTAGAACGCTTAAGAGTCTTCCAAACAGTTTTGAATTGGAATCTCTAAGCACTCTTATTCTCTCTGACTGCTCAAAACTTGAAAAGTTTACTGAAATTGTGAACTTGGAATGCTTGTCAGAACTTTATTTGGATGGGACTGCTATAAAAGAGCTACCTTCATCAATTGAGCAGCTCAATAACCTTGTTTTGATAAATTTGAAGGATTGTAGAAAGCTTAAAAGTCTTCCTGATGGCATTTGTAAGTTAAAATGCCTCAAGATTATTGATCTTTCGGGTTGCACAAAGCTTGAGGAATTGCCACAGAACTTCAGACGGAATGTTTAGAGGAGCTTTATGCTGGTGAGACTACTAGAAGAAGTTGATGATGACGTTACTTAAGCTGGAAGCATATAGGCTCTGTGGATTTCGTGATGGGTTGAATCAGATCTAGCCTGATTATCGGTGAGTCTTTTAACTCAGATATGTGTATAGAACAACCATGTTTGGTTCCTAACATATATAGAGCTATTTAAGTTTTTTTTGGGTAAGTGAGATAAAAAAGAAAAAGATATACACAAAACAAGGGGCATACCCCAGGCTATACAACTAGGACGGAGACCATCTGAGACAAGAGCTAGATGGGAGACATCCCAACAAGCTAAGCAAAAGAGGAAACGACAGCAAGCACTAAAATCTATGCTAGAAAGTAGTCAAAACATTCTCCAATAGATCACTACTTGAAGATAGATTGAGGAGGGTTCCATTCCCTTTGCAACCAGCATGTAACTTGGTCCGATTTCCAATTGTTTATGCACATCAATCTACACCGAACAGATTGCACCGCCTCCCTAAGGACGATAGCCACTTCCCTCTTCTCATTTTGGAACTTTCTTCTATTTCGTTCAGTCCATATTGCATAGACAGCTGCGGAAAAAACCAGTTTGCAAATAAGAGATTTTGGAGACTTCCCTCTCAAGTTTGCTGCTAGCCAGTGAGTGAGTTGAATCCACCACAATCTAGGCCAGCGAACATTGCATTTGCCTGGGAGACCAGAATACAGGGTTTTTCTTCAAATCTGTAAATAAGAAGAGGATCCGTAATCGCATAATTGGTGTTACTTTGTGCAAGGAAGGAAGATCTCAGATAACATTTCCTATCCCAAGAATTGCTCAGGAATTACCACAAGCCATCGAATGTGCCCAGATGTGCTATGAAAGTGGATCTTATGAAGGCCTATGATAATGTTAGATGGGATTTTATGGTCGATGTGCTCAGGTGTATGGGGTTCCCGGAGAATATGATTGGGCGGATTAGGGAGTGCATTACCTCTCCATCCTTCTCAATAAGGATCAATGGGGAATTGAATGGTTTCTTCAAAGGGGATTGTGGCAAGGGGACCCTTTTTCCCCATACCTTTTGTGATGGTAATAGAAGTGCTTAATGACTGTATTAAACAAAAAGTTGCTGGGGAGGAGCTCAAATTCCACTGGAGATGCGACAAGGAGACAATCACTCACTTGTGTTTTGCCGATGACTTAATGATGTTTTGTGAAGGGGAGATGAAATCTGTGGCTATGTTAAAGGAAGCTCTCGATGTATTTCAACAGCTTTCTGGGCTCTTTCCTAACCCAAAGAAGAGCAACGCCTTATTCTCTGGTGTTGATAGAGTGACCAAAGATCAGATTCTTTTAGTAAGCTGGACAATATGACTTTTATGCCTGGCGTCGAATCTTATGTTCTTCAGATGCCCGGCTTATCTGCCAGTTGTCTGGCTGCAAAAGGAAGAGGTTAGTTCACAACTCTGAAAGCCGAAGGCGAAGCGAGGAAGGCAACTACATCGGCAGATAAGGAAGATATTTAGGCAACTTCAGAGTCTTAACAGCTGGCAGTTTGTGGAGGGGTAGCTACCAGTCAGATATTTGAGTGTCCCTTTGCTTTCTACAAAGTTAAAAAGTGAAGATTGCCATCCGTTGGTGGAAAGGATCATTATGAGGGTGAAATCATGGGCAAAATAAAGCACTTTCACATGCAGGAAGGACTCAGCTCATAAAGTCCGTCCTCTTCTCTATGCAAGTTTACTGGGCATCCACTTTTTATTCTTCCTGGTAAAACTATTGAGGATATTGAGCAATGCTTACGCTTTGTTTAGAATTTGAATTTTTTGTGAAAAAGTAAAGGAAAAAAAATGTAAAAGAAAAGTGAACAAAAATACTCTTTACTTGTATTTTTTCTTTACAATTTTTTTTTTTTACAAAAAATTCAAATTTCAAGCAGAGCTTTAAGGTCCTTTATTTGGAATGGGGTTTAAATGAAGACTTCTGAATCTAAAATAGCTTGGGAGGATGTCTGCCTCCCAAAAAGTGAAGGTGGCTTGGGTATTAAAGCTGTGAATAAGGCAGCTTCATCATTCACACCCAACTATTTCAGCTGACTAATCCACCACTGTATATATTATTATCACCTGTTCCATTTTATATACCTGACCTCTTATAGGCATCGTAATTCTATTTTCTCAAATGGATTTAATGGAAGATTTTTTTTTTTTTTTTAAAAAAAACCTTAAACTCAAACATGTAGTGAGGTTATCAAAGTAGCCCATTACTTGATATTGTAGCTAGATTATAAAAAGTAATTTGTTTTATGTCAAAGGAAGTGAGTGATTTATCAAGTTGAATATTGCAATATGTTTCTTTCAATTTAGTCCTGAAGTAAAGATTATTATCCAAATAAACAATTTCAAAATTTTAATACATAACACTGCTAATTTAACATTCAAGTATAACCCAAAACTGTTTTTAATTAATCACATTCTACATTTACTGGTAAGTGATCTAGTCCTTCACTTCATTGCACAAGAGTAATTAATCATTCTATTATACCACAACAGCCGTCTCGAAGTGGGAAAGGCTTTCTGCAAAGTTGTATTAAGCCTGAAATGACCAAACTCTTCCAAGCTTATCGAACATTTCTTCAAATTTACGTTAACAAATCATCATTCGGTGAGTCAAAAATAAATAAATAAAAAGATCAATTTCAAAATTAATAGAAAAATTTTTGGACTAAAGGTAATAGGTTGCTTGAAATTAGATGGAATTTTCGTGAATACATTTACAAGTAATACTAGTTATTAGGCATGGTGCCCAATAAACCTTTGTGCTTCAATCCCTAGTTGCTGGCTCGTAGAGCATGTTTGGATGAAAGAAATAAATGATAGAGAATGAGAATCTCATTACCAATAATTTTAAGATTCACGTGTCATTGCCATTCGATTTTTAAGATCAATAAAAAAATAATAATAATAACTTATGTTATCTCTCAATGCAGTACAGTTTGAGTTTTAAGAATTGAAGACCATGTGAACCAACCCAAGGGACCATATGTTTTTTTTTAATTCTTTTTAGTTAGCAAGCATTTTATTACCAAGAATAACATATTCTTAAAAAATTCAGGACACAGAGACACAGAAACTCTCGAAGAGAGCACACACCAAGACACTAATCCTAACCTAGCCAAAAAAATCTATTTACATACCAAGTGACTAGTGTCACAGGTCAAGCGCTTAACATCCAACCTAAAAACCTAAATTATTAGGTGGTGCTCCATACCCCCCCTTATATGACCCAAGACCTCCATTCTCCTATCTGATGTAGGATCGTGACATACTCCCCCATCCAAATTCACGACACCCTAATCGCGGGTCAGACCATCTTGCCTATTCCACCTGAGCGCTTGGTGTAGAATCGGATCAAGAGTTGGGCTACTCTGATACCACTTGTTAAGGGTCGGGCACTTGCCATCTGACCCAAAAGCCTAAGCTATTAGGTGGTGCTTCCTACCCCTCTTATATGGCTAAAGACATCCCTCCTCTTATCCGATGTGGGATCGTGACACTAGGCATAGAAGAAAAACACAAGAGATAACAACTTTAAGCCCACAAGTAATTGTCGCAAAGATCACCCAAAAGGTAACCAATAGAAACCAAAACCCAATCTAACCTTCATTTGGTTATGGGTTCAGTTTCTGTTTTCTTTTTTTGTTTTTTGAAATTTGATGAAACCGCATTTGACAGATTGGTTTCGAAAACTGTTTTTGTCAAAACCACGTTTGATAAGTCGGTTCCGGAACTTGTTTTTCAGAAATTTTTTAGAAAACACTCTAGTTTTGGAAACCATTAAAAATGTATTTTCTAAGTTTCGGTACCATTTTTATACAAAAATAAAAATGATATAAAAATAATGGTGTTTTTAATGGTCTCATTTTAATTATCTACTGCATAATAAAGTAATATTTTATGTGCCACATGGGCACACTATGTTTTGACACCTTATGATTATTTTTGAACCATATACCCATTCTCATAGGTGGTGAGTGTGGTAACCCTCCATTCAAGTGACCAATATATGTTATGTATAGAATAGAATAGAGGTGACATTGGCGTTTTGAGGTGTTCATGTGATGAATGTATGTTATTTATTTATTGTTGTTATAAAATAATTCATTAGATAGAAAGGAGGTGCAACATCCCTATTTGCTCAATTGTTTATTAGATTTGATGTAGTAGGTTTTTCTCATTTGTAAAAAAGGGATGTAATTTTTAATTATTTATAAGAAGCCTTGTAAGGGGATGTATTTCGCACCAAATTTGTAAATATTAAATTATTTTGGCATGATGCACCAAATTGTTAATGGAGTCCTAACTTGGCCTCAATTTTTATTGTATACTTATAAAATTGACATTGTGGAAAAAGGGAATAATTTCTCATATTTTATTCTAAATTGATTGGACATTTAATTCTATTTTACATCATGAGAGATAATTACTAGCACCTAAAAATGTAAAATTTTCGATCTTTTGATATAGGAAAGAATTTTGTGGTCTAATTAGATTTAAGATAAAATATTATAGATTTATGCCTAATTAATTTCTTGAGCAATGTATGTAGTGTAATGGTCTCAAAAAACATAATTGCTGACCTTAATAAATGAGAGAAACTTGATGGAAAGAATTATGATATCTGGTAGAGGAAGGTTTAGTACCTCCTCAACGAGCAAGAGTTGCTCAACCATCTGACTAATATCATGACTCCACCTGAGTTAGGTAGCACGGCCCAACATCACCGTGATAAACATGCTTATGACACTTGGTTTAAGAGGGACAGAACTACATGCTTTACTATGCTAAGTTGCATGTATGATGACATCATGGAGGAATTTGAGAAATTTCTCACTGCCAAAGAAATGTGGGAACAGCTGCGTCTTAAGTATGGTGGCACCACTGCCACTCAGCTACGTCCCTTGACTCTGAGGTTTAATCAGTATGTAATGGACCCAAAGCATACTACGACTGAGCACCTTAGGGTGATGTCTGCTATGATCAGAGAGATGAAAGCAGCTGGCAACGATCTTACAAACAAGCAACAAATTCTAGCTGTCATTCGGTCCTCACCTGAACCTATGTGGAGACAAGTGAAACTTGTGCTCACACACAATGAGGGGATTAAGAACTTTGATGACATATCTCGCCATTTGGAGCTTGAGGCAGAGCGCGTTGAAGCGATCCACAGCACTACACTTGTCACCCAAGCTGAACATCGTAGGAGTTACAAACCCCAACGTTATGGACAACGAGGTGGAGCTAGACAAAGAAAACCAAAGAATTTGGCCCCAAAAGATGGTAGAGTGTCCAAACGTCGTAGAGGCAAGCGTGGTGGAAAGAAAGATAAGTCCAACTTGAAGTGCTATAACTGTGGACAAAAGGGTTACTTCGCTCAGGATTGTACTGAGCCGAAGAAGGTAAACCCAGATTCTAGCTCTCTTAATATTTTTGTTTGCTCGCATGTCTTTGTGACTTATTGTCTCCCTAGTTGGATTGTAGACACAGGAGCAACCAAACATATAGCGAGAGATAGAGCTGGATATGTAGATCACCGTTGGGTCCCAGCCGGTAGACACCAGGTGATTATGAAAAATGGAGTGCAGGAAGATGTCTTGGGAGTTGGAACTTATTAGCTCAAGATGCGCACTAGGCGCAATCTGCTCCTTCATGATGTGCTTCATGCACCCATTGTCCGATATAATCTACTTTCAGTTATCTCATTATTGTAGTTAGGATTTTCTTTCCAATTCGAGAACAGTAGCTTGTCTATTTATCTCGGTAGTGAGTTTTATGGTCATGGTACATTAAAGGATGATTTCTTTATGTTGGATTTGGATTCAAATAATTTTGTTATTTGTGTTGCATCTTCTTCTTCTTCTTATATGATGTTTAATTCAATTAAATGACATGCTAGACTTGGTCACATAGGACAAGAAAGAATGGCTAGACTAGCTAGAGAAGGGCTTTTGGGCTCTCTCGCCAAAGTAAGCCTATCTATTTGTGAGCCTTGTTTAGCTGGAAAATCATGTAGAAAGCCTTTTAGTAAGGCAATTAGGGCTTCTCATCCATTAGAGCTAGTCCATTCTGACATATGCAGACTAATGAATGTCAAGGCACGACATGGCGCATCCTACTTTATTACATTTGTAGATAACTTCTCTCGATTTGGTTCAGTATTTCTGTTGTCTCACCGCTACAAAGCTTTGGATTGTTTCAAATGCTTTGTAGCAGAGGTTGAGAATCAGAAAGAGAAGACTTTGAAAGTTCTTCGAACTGCTAGAGTTCAAGAATATTTGTCTGATCAATTCAAAGATATTTGTAAAGAAAAGGGGATACGCAGGCAGTTAACAATTCCTGGTACTCCACAACAAAATGGTGTTGCAAAGAGAAGGAATCGTACTCTTCTAGATATGGTTAGGTCAATGATGCTGCAAGCAAACCTCCCAATAATTTTTTGGAGAGGTGCTCTTTTGATTGCCGCCTACATCCTCAACCGAGTGCCTTCAAAGTTAATTCCAACCACTCCATATGAGTTATGGAAAGGAAAGAAGGATGGCTTGTGCCCATAGGGATCTGCTAGTTATGTTCACAATTCCTCCCATAAGTATGGGAAATTAGGCTCTAAAGCTAATAAATGTGTTTTTATTAGATATTTAGAACATTCTAAGGGCTATTTTATATACGGTGAACACCAAGATAGGGGAATGACCGAGATTGAGTCACGCGATGTTGATTTCCTAGAGGATGATTTCCCAAGCATTGGTGAAGTTAAGAGGGATCTTGAAGTCTATAAGTTAGAGGAACCCCAATGAGACGCATCTTTATCTCATTGCCATGATAAGGAATCCCAACCTCATCTTGTAGTTGCTAGAGACAGTGGGAGCGATCCTTTACCTAGTGGGAGTATACCATTACATAACTCTCATAATTTACAGTACGTAGAAGCACTCAAGGAATAGTTTCGTGTCGCTGCTTTGATATTGTAGGAGAGTCCTTCATAAGTGTATCTATGGATGTTGATGAGCCAGTTTCGTATGCTGAAGCTATAACTTCACATGCTTTTGAGAAATGGCTAGTTGCTATACAGGAAGAGATGAGTTCAATGACTAAGAATAATGTATAGGAGTTGGTTGATCTTCCGCCTGGGTGTAAGACCATTGGCAACAAATGGGTCTTAAAGATCAAGCGCAAGGTTGATGGGTTAATTGACAAGTACAAGGCCCGTCTTATGGTGAAAGGTTATACCTAACAAGAGGGTGTAGATATGCGGAAACGTTCTTCCCTGTGGTGAGATTTGCCTCCATTTGCCTAATTCTAGCTATCGTTGCACATTTAGATTTAGAATTGTTCCAAATAGATGTGAAGACATCATTTCTCAATGGAGACGTAGACAAGGAGATCTATATGGATCAACCCATTGGTTTTCAGGCAGAGGGACAAGAGCGTAATGTTTGTCGCTTGAAGTGCTCTATTTATGGCTCGTCTAGGTAGTGGTATTTTCGGTTTCATCGAGCCATTATCTCTATGGGCTTCACGATGACTGAAGAGGACCATTACGTGTATATTAAAAAGGGTAAGAATAAGTTTCATATTCTCTTGCTTTATATGGATGATATTTTATTAGCTGAAAATGACATAGAGATGATTGTCGCCACTCAAGAGTGGCTGTCCTCCACATTTGAGATGAAGGACATGGGTCAAGCGGATTATGTGCTTGGGGTTAAGATCTCAAGAGATTGGTCTAAGAGGCTTCTTAGTTTGTCTCAAGAGACTTACATAAAGAAGATTTTAGAACGATTTCGTATGCAATATTCGAGACCCATAGATACTCTGTCAAATTCTTAGCATTGAGTAGTGTCCTAAAACAGAGGAAGAGAAGAAGAAAATAGCCAATATTCCATATGCCAATGTAGTCGGCAGTCTGATGTATGCTATGATGTGTACTTGACCTGACATATGTTTTGCAGTTGGTGTGGTCAGGCGACATCAAAGTAATCCAGGAGCTGCACATTGGGCTACAGTTAAGAGGATATTTTGATATTTGCGAGGGACTATAGCCTCGTTTTATACTATTAAGGTGGTAGTCTCAGATTGGCCAGATACAGTGATGCAGATGGATCTGTTGATAGAGATAAGTGTAAATCTGTCACGGGTTATGCTTTTATACTTGGAGGTAGAGCTATTTTTTGGTGTAGCAAGAAACATCAGTGTGTCTTCATATCCACCATGGAGTCAGAGTATATGGCATGTACCACTGCTGTTCAGGAGGCTATATGGTTGAGGAGATTCTTGCAGAGTTTCAGCATCACAGGGCATCTTGATGAGGCTGTTGTGATTCATTGTGATAGCATAACTGCTATAGCTTATGCAAGGGATCCCAAGTACCATGGTAGGACTAAGCACATTGATACTAGGTATCACTTCATTCGAGACATTATTACCCAAGGGCAAGTGGTCCTAAAGCATATCTCCACCAGCGATATGATTGCTGACCCATTGACCAAACCCATTGGCAGAGATATTTTTCATTGGCATGTTAAGGGTTTGGGATTACGTAGGGTTTGATATGCTTATTTTGTTGGATGCTTTGGATTATATCTTATGCATTATGAGATGAGTTTTCATTTAATGGGCATGATTGATACTTGATTTAGTTAGTGCACATATCTTGTATTATAAGTAGATGTCATCAAGTTTTATGATTGGCCCTCTCACACGGGCGATTGCCCTGGCACTGAGATAGCGAGCAGGATGAGACACTAAACGATTACATAGGTACCATGATAATGTGATCTCCTTGGCATTTAGAAAGCAAGCAAGGGTTGATGCTTATTTAAAATGTCGCCTTAGTAAGAGCTAAGAGGAGACTATATGAGCCGAACAAGGAGTTATCCATACCTTCATAAAGCCTGTAAAAAGTCGAATGTGAGATTCTCGAGAAGCTCAAGTTAGACGCTGATGAGAGCGACTAGACTAAGATCCGTATGGTGTTAGAGTGTGACAGACCCTGAGTGGGAGCTCCATCATAGCATGCATATCATACTGTATGTGTTGTAAGACGACCATTATGGGAGTGACAAAATAGATCCCTAATTTATCACTGGATGAGCCCTATGGACTTTAAGTCCAAGTCTATACCCTTTGAGACTTAACACTATATCATGAATTTGAAGGTTGATATTGCTACTTTAGCATGTTATCCAAGGGTTATGAGGAATACGATCCAGTGGAGCATGTCTAGGAAAGCAGTTAAGTTTAGATTGATTGACATAAGTGGCTAAGGAAAGATCATTTGACATCACACTCATGATTTGTCGCTCATAGCTTAGACAATTGTGTTAGTATTAGTTTTTGATATGATCATGAGCACAAATGCATTAAGAGGTCTTGCATGACTCTGTATTAGTTACAGGAGGGGTTAGAGGTGCAAGATTTGGTGTGGTTTGTTGATTTGGGGTATACACAAGATGACTGAGTTGTGGTGTTATGTTAGTTAGATGGTAACTTAACATGACATTCCTTACCGGTACCTTTCTCTTCCATCGCACGTTTCATTTCTTATATGAGGAGTTGAACAAGATGAGAGATTTATGAGATGAGATTATGGATGCCCCTTATGTCCAAGTGGGAGGTGTTGCATAGGGTCCACAGTATGTTCACATGGGCACATGGATATATATTCAGTGTATATTTCACCTCCTATTGATAAGGAGATTATAAGTTATCTTTATCAGATTTGAACTCCTAAAAGATAAAGATAAGTGAGTCTTATTTGTATCATGGTGTATATATGTCATACACACAATATATCAGGAGAAGAACTTACATATTATTTGATATAGACTCTCTCTCTAAATTACTTTTTCTCTCTAGTTCTCTGTAGGGTTACCATCTCAGCGCCTTAAGATTTGGAACATGTGTTCTTCGTATTGGATTCTAGTAGCTCTCTACTGTACAATGAGAAAGACATAAAGGAGATCTTGGACTCATTCATGGTGTATTGTACGTGTTGCATGAAAGGCTCGTAAAGTAAGCAAAGATGATTCATACATCGTATTGTTATTCACATAAGGTGTTCCGTATACCATATATATATATATATATTTTCCTACAGTTAAAAACAAAAAACATCTCACAACCAATCCTTTAATTTATCTACCTCCCTTGAGATTTTTTAAATTTTTTACTAATTTCTTTTTGTTTGCATCCCTATATGAAGGAGTATTAATGCCCTACTAAGAACAACTAGCACATATGCCAACTCCACATTTGATGGAGATACTACGGGAATCATCTCTCCTCTTTAATTCTCCCCCATCATATGTTTCTATGTTACTCCCAGCCAATCCTTAATTTATTTTTTTTCATCTAAAATATAATAACATGACCCTAGGCCTTCAATTTAACACTCACAACTATAAAATGCATCCAATTTCCAATAACCATTTTGTAAAATTTCTGCAGATCAACTACAAACATTTTCAACCTCTTTTCCTCTATAGTATGTTGTCGCAGACCACCAAAAATAAAACCTATACCCCTAAAAATAAATATGTAGTAGTGCGAGTAAGGATTGTTTCTACAGAGAGTGTTTAGCCTAGTTTTATGTTACGTGAACAAGGATGGGGGGTTTGGGCATAATGAAAACAATTTTAATAAAAATAACTAAAGAACAATTCATATTAAAGTATCGAAATCAATCAAAAGAACAAACCTTGGTCTTACAACATCCACTATCGGAATTTTACAACTAATCATCGATGTAAGCATATATCAATTCACATTTTAAATATTCACCATTGGAATTATTTTCCTATCTCTCCTTAGTCGTAGTTAATTAGAAAATAAGCGATCTCATTAACCCTAACTATTAAACAACCCAGGATAAGTACTCAAGGTTTAATCTAGTAGTAACCTTAAGAATTAGAGGGATCGATGAAACTAAACAACACAGGCACAAGCAGTTGCATTTAACTTGGTTGAGCGTCCTTCCTAAGATCTAATAATTTTTGACGCAGCAAATCGTTAAATCTTAGTTGCTTCACAAATTAGTGAAATCAAACAATTACGGATTTGATATCTAACCTAGCAATAGATTGCAACGAATAATAAACTAGTAGGCCTTAAAGTAATTAAACGAGACAATCATGAAAATAGGCATAGAAGAACATCTGATACTCAAAGTATAAATTAAACAATGAAAACAAATCAAATCTCATAGTTTATTTTTAATTCCAAGGCTTCCATTTCCTTCGACCAAGATTCAAAATTTAGCCATGCAGGGTCATGAAGAAAACTCAAAGGAGAATTTAGAAAAGAAGAGAGAAAACGCGTGTTTATTGCTGCTTTCTCTTCCTAAAGTAATATGAAAAATGCGAACCCTAAAAATAAAACTATCCCAGCTTTTATAGGCTTTGGAAAAGCTGCAAATCCGTAAGACCGTTCGAACGCCCTACATATCGTTTGAACGCACCAAACCATTGTTCGAATGGTGCACCAAACACAGTTTGAATGGAAAATTTGCTCTCTGTATCTTACGAACACACTTCGGACCTGAACTTGGGGTGAACTGGTTTGACATACCATTTGAACGCAACTGGAACCGTTCGAACTCACTTTTGGACTGTTCGAATGCCCTTCGAACGTTGTATCTAATTTAACACGAATTTGTCCTTTTTAAGCTAGGATTATCTTTCTTGGCGTTCCATAGCACCTTAAATCAAAATATAAGAATAATGAGCATATTTAGGCACTAAATAAGTATAAAAGACTAAACATTAAGGGAGAAAAATATGACATTTGCATTCTTATCAAATTCTCCCACACTTAACTTTTGCTCGCCCTCGGGCAAAACTCAAATTCACTTTCCTAAAAACACCAAAGGTTGTAACAAAGAACAACCAAGCACTTCAAAACTCATAACATATCATGAACAAACATTCTTAAACAACTCACAATTACTTAGTAAGCATTTCCACTTGAAGATGGAGTAAATTAAACATATAAACCCTCACTAAGATAAACACTCGACTCTCATGTGTTTAAAGGGTACATGTTTCGCTCAAATTCATCCTAATGGAGATGATCTACCATAGGTTTGCATATTTTCTCATTCTCCACCACTGGGATCACATGCATGACACGAATTATAAGGACTTTTCAAGGATTGTAATGGGGTTTAGAATTAAGGTGGAAAATATTTGGAAATGTAGCTTAAAAGCCATCGAAACTAGTGGAGCAAAAATGAATCAACTCAAGTTCGAATATATAAGACATGTAAAACTAATCACTCCATTCAGTAGCTTCCGCCTTTGTCTATATCACATATAAACAGACCCATTTCTCATAATTTTAGGAGGGATTATGAACGTGGATAGTTTGTAACATTAAAAGTAATTTCCTCAATCACTTCCCTTCTCCTTTTTTTTTTTCAAAATTACATCGACAATGGAAATCCTGAATTGAGAATGAAAACATGTTCCATTTCACCAGCCATAGCCCTACCACAAATCCAGACACCCCCACTTATTTCTTATACACCCATAAGTATCATAATGATGAACAATGCTCCACTAGCTTTATGGCTTGGGTAAAGACAATGTTTTTTAGGTTTAAAGCTTGTAATGTGGGTTCACAATAAACGGAAAAACAACAAATAAAGCTAAAATGGGTTCAACAAAGGGAAAAATTAATTACAAGGCAGGCTATTTGGCTTAACAAAGAGAGCTTTAATCATGTTCATGCATGCATGTGTTAATATGACCTCGAAGAGAATCAAGGCAAGTTCTAGAGAAACAAATCCATGGAAGAATATCTCACATGAAAGAAAATAGTGAGACTAATATGGATATGTCAGTCTAAAGGCTCAAAATCTCACCGGCTTTTGTCTACCAAATTTAATCACTCCAGTCTCAAGAAAAATAACTAGACTAATTAATTCTAAGTTGGAAGATTACTTATTCAATCATGTTATGAATTCTTCAAGCTTAATTGAATCTTGTTCATGATATACACAACCCAAAATCATTGAAAACCACAAAAACAAAAAGCAAAACTTTTTTTTTTCAAAAATTGTTTTTTTTTGTTTTTTTTGCACAAGACCAAAATTAAAATACAAAAATGCAATCCAAATCCCCTCCCCCATACTTAAAACTTACATTGTCCTCAATGTAAAGTGAAATGCAAAGAAAGGGCATAAATAAACAAAATATAAATGCGAAAATAAGAAACGAAAAACGAACTTCCCTTGGGTTGCCTCCCAAGCAACGTCTTTGTTTATTGTCGTGGGCTTGACTTGATGCTTCCTTTTTCAATCAGTATAAATTGGATCCTTAAGGTCCAGTTTCTGCACATTCTCTACTTGAAAACCATCATAGAATTGCTTAAGTTTATGGCCATTCACCTTGAACACTTTGGAAGTGGGTAGACTTTGAATTTCAACTGCACCATGAGGAAAAACATTAGTAACAACAAAATGTCAAATCCAACGAGAACACAACTTATCCGAAAACAAACGAAGCCGTGAATGGTATAGAAGGACTTTTTAACCAACTTTAAACTCCTTCCTAGATATCATCTTGTCATGAAAAGCCTTCGTCTTTTCCTTGTAAATCCTTGCACTCTCATAGGCATCATTGCGAATTTCCTCTAACTCTTGTAGTTGCTGTTAGCCTCAAGTTTTCATTAATTGATTTTGATGATAACAAATATAAATGTTTTAATGATTAAAATTTAGTTAATCTCAAGATTTCATAATAAAGTAAGTTTGATGTATAAGTTAAGATTTTTAAAGATTTTTTATTTTAAAATTTTAAATATATTGTGCATTTCAATGATATATCACTTAATTTTTATTTATGTTTTAAATGTTAATTATCTAGCATTTCTTGAAATTATTGTTAGTCTTGGACTTAAAAGGAATGCATAGCATGAAGAAGAAGACTAAGTTAAAGATAATGGTAAGAAAGCTCATTGGAGATAGTTTTAGTATTATGTACATAACTTTTGATCCAACCGTTGGATTGATCTGATTTTTATGGCATTGGAAATAAGACTCAAATTCCTATAAACGGTATTTTATGAAGATTTCGTGAATTGAATGTCTTATGGTACAAAACTGAGCTAGAATGTGACACATTGGAGTAGAAGTTCAAAATATGACAGCTGGGTGATAGCTCGAGTAATTTTATCATTACTTTTGATCTAACCGTTGTATATCTATGATTCTTATTGATCTAAAATGATAACTTCCAAGGCTACAAATTTTATCTTATAGCTATGTTCAAATTCAAACGTCATAAGGAAGAAAATCGAGGTGAAAATTAAGACAATTTTGCAGAAATTCAAATATGCCAACTAGAAGACAACTTGAGTATTTTGATGATAACTTCTGATCTGACCATTGGATCGACATGATTCTTTCAGGTTTGAAAAGATGACTTCTATCACTACAACTTTTATCGTATAGACATTTTCAAATTCAAACGTTATAAGGGAAAAAATTGAGATGGAAGTGAAGACAACTCTGCAGAAATTCAAATATGCCAATTGGGAGATAGCTTGAGTATTTTGATGATAACTTTTGATCCAGCCGTTAGATCGACATGATTCTTGAGGTTTTGAAAAGAAGACGTCCATATCTACAACTTGTCTCTTATAGACATTTTCAAATTCGAATGTAATCAAGGAGAAAATCGAGGAGGAACAGAAGCAATCATATCTGAAATTCAAATCTTGACTGGCAGCAACTTTGTTCAAACGGGAAGAAATGTGTTCAAACCTCTCCAATGACTAGAAGTTGATTTTAAGCTACAAATAATCCACTACTCTTCCTCTATAAGTAGAGATACACAAGAGAAGTAAGGACACACAAGAGATTACAAAGATTGAGCATACAAAGTAATATTCATCAAGATCGTCAAGTTTTGAGATTTACTTCTTCATCATTCCATCTCATCTTTGAGCTTCATTCTTTTATTCAACTTTTGAGAGTTTTGTATCTATTGTTGTAAGATTTAACTTCCCTATATCATTTGTAAAAGGGTTGCTAAACCCTTGTGATTTATTTCTTGAGTGATTGAGAGGAACACTTGGAGAAAAAAGATCCTCTTGGTGCTTTGTTTTGGAGAGCAAAACAAATAGTTATTTTTTGAGTGTTTTTGGAACAAAACACTTGGTGTAAAGGTTTGCTAGCAACTGGACAAGCTAGTGGTGTGAAGCTATTTGAAGAATAGTGGATTTGCCCAAGGAAGGAGCCTTGGAGGTGGACGTAGGATTAGCATAAGAGGAGCCAACCGAACCACTTTAAATTGTTGTGTTTGATCTCTTCTCTTTTCTCTCTTTTTATCTTGCTTAATATCTTTGTTATATTTAGTCTTGATATACTTGAGATACATACACATTTGAATCATTTGTACTAATCTTACATTGATCATATCTTAGCTTGTCTTATTCATTACTTAACTAGATTAATATTTTATATCTTTTCTATTGCATCTCACCTCTTGGAAATTAAGTGTATTGGTTTATTTTAAATTTTAATTTTTAATTATAAACCCAATTCACCCCCCCTCTTGGGTTGCCACCTGGTTTAACAGTTGCAACTTCTTGTGTTCTCTAGTTTCATTCATCTTCATGTTGAAACTCTTAATAGCCTCAACTGGAAGGTGACACGGTTTCCCAAACACCAATCGATAAGGTGACATACCAATGGGCATCTTATATGTAGTCCTATATGCCCACAAGGCATCATCCAAGCGCAAACTCCAATTTTTTCTACTTGGATTGACCGTCTTTTTAATGATGGACTTGATCTCTCGATTTGACACTTCCACTTGTCCACTAGTTTGCAAATGATAGGAAGTTGACACCTTGTGGGTCACATGGTACTTTCTCAACAAAGTCGCCACAGTTCGATTACAAAAGTGAGTGCCTCAATCACTTATTAGAGCTCTTGGAATTCCAAACCTAGAGAATATGTTAGACTTGATAAAATCTATAACAACTTTAGAATCATCAGTCCTAGTAACTTTAGCTTCCACCCATTTCGAGACATAATCAACAGCAAACAAAATATAAACATAACCGAAAGATACAGGGAACGATCCCATGAAATCGATGCCCCAAACATAAAAAATTTCACAAAGTAGTATTGGAGTTTGTGGCATCTCATTCCTTTGGGATATATTACCTATCTTTTGACAAGGATCGCATGACTTACAAAAAGAATATGACTCTCGGAATAAAGATGGCCAATAGAAACCACATTGTAGCACTTTTCTCGCCATCCTCTTAGCTCCAAAGTGACCTCCACAAGCATAAGAATAATAAAAGGTGAGAATAGAAATAATTTCATTTTCAGGAACGCACCTTTTTATCACTTGATCTGCACAATGCTTCCATAAGTATGGGTCATCCCACACATAGTATTTGGCATCACTCTTGATCTTATCTTTTTGAGCCTTAGACAAACCAAGAGGTAATATATAAGTAACCAAACAATTTATAATATTCGCATACCAAGGTGATGTCACACTCGCGGAGAACAATTGCTCGTCAGGAAATGTTTCTTGCAGACGAAGTTCATCCTTCACATGAATTAAACGACTCAAATGAATTAATCCTTCACATGATTTTCTGTTCGTCTTATGTCTTTGATCTCCAAATCAAATTCACTCAAGAGAAGTATCTATCTTATTAATCTTGGTTTTGCCTCTTTCTTTGTCATCAAATAGCAAAAAACTGCATGATCAAAGTAAACAATGGCTTTAGTACCAAGTAAATAAGATCGAAAAATTCTAAAGCAAAGCAACATCTAAAAGTTCTTTTTCCATAGTAGTATAATTTCTCTAGGCATTATTCAAAGTTTTGGAAGCATAATAAATGGCATGAAACACTTTTCCAATTCTTTGACCTAAAACAGTGCCTACTGTATAATCACTTGTGTCGCATATTATCTCGAAAGGAGCATTCCAGGTAGGGAGCTTGATAATTGGGGTAGAAGTCAACAGTTCCTTCAGCTTATTAAACACCTTTTTACATGCCTTGTCGAACTCAAAAGCTACATCCTTTTGTAACAACTTGCATAGGGGTAATGCTATTTTGGAGAAGTCCTTGATGAATCTTGGGTAAAAACCTGCATGTCTAAGAAAAGAACGAACTTTCAGCATACTAGTGGGATAAAGTAAAGATTAAATAATGTCAACTTTAGCTTTATCTACCTTAATTCCCCTAGATGAAACAACATGACCCAAAACTATACCTTGTTCAACCATAAAATGACATTTTTCAGAATTTAACACAAGGTTAGTTTTTATGCATCTTTGAAGAACAAGTGTAAGGTTATGCAAACAATTATCAAAGGAGTCTCTATAAACTATGAAATCATCCATAAAAACTTTTATGATATGCTCAATAGAATCTAAAAATATGCTAACCATACACCTTTGGAAAGTGGCTGGCGCGTTGCAAAGGCCAAAGGGCATGCGACGATATGCGAAAGTTTTGAATGGGCATGCAAAAGTCGTCTTTTCTTGATCCTCCAGAGCAATTGCAATATGAAAATAACTCGAAAAACCATCAAGGAAACAATAGTAAGAATGACCAGCTAACTTTTCAAGCGTTTGATCAATAAAAGGTAAAGGAAAGTGGTCTTTGAGGGTTTCAACATTTAATTTTTTATAATTTATACAAACCCGCCACCCATTCTGAACACGGGTAGGGGCTAACTCATCATTTTGATTTTTCACAGCAGTTATGCCAGTCTTTTTAGAAACCACTTAAACCGGGCTAACCCAATTGCTATTCGAAATAGGATAAATCATTCCAACTTCAAGAAGTTTGAAGATCTCCTTCTTCACTACGTCCATTATGGGCTGGTTCAATCTTCTTTGTGATTAACCAGAAGGTTTTGCTCCTTCTTCAAGTAAGATACGATGCATGCATGTAGACGGGCTAATTCCTTTAATATTCGCAATTGTCCAACCAATAGCCATCTTATGCTCCTTTAGGACCTGCATAAGTTTTTTTTCTTGCGATGCACTAAATTTACTGGAGATGATCATTGGTAACGTTCCTTCGTCTCCAAGGAACACGTACTTGAGGTGACTGGGTAGAGGCTTCAAATCTGGAATGGGGCCTTGCAAAACAGAGGGTAAAGGCCTCTCGTTAGAAACTGGTAACGTAACATAAGGAACGCTACTTGACTACTGTAACTTCAGAAAATCATTCAACGCTACAACAGTTTCTTGCAAATCAGTACTCAAGGCTAACTCTTCATCTCTTCCTCAAGATGCTTACTAATGGCAACACATCTTTTCCATCAAGTTCAAAAACTTCCTGTGCTAAAGAATTAATCACATCAATAGAATAAACATGATTATCATCATCAGGATATTTCATGGCATCATAAATATTAAACTTAACAATTTCACCATCGAATTTCATGGTAAGTGTGCTACTATGAACATCCATCTTAGCCTTGGATGTCTTTAAGAATAGTCTTCCTAATAAAATAGGAGCAGTTTGATCACCATTCTCCATATCAAGCACATAAAAATCAGAAGGGAAAACCAAATCATTAACTTGCACAAGAGCATCTTCAACTACACTTTTAGGATATGTATTAGATCTATCAGTCAATTGAATCACAACACCAGTTTTATTCAAAGGTCTAAGTTTCAAAGAAGCATATATAGAATATGGCATGATATTAATAGAATCTCCTAAATCTATCATGGCCTTCTCAAATCTAGTGTTACCTATCGTATAATAGGATAGTAAACATACCTGGATCTTTGCACTTCACAGGGAGTTTTCTTTGAATAATTGTTGAAACATTCTCCTCTACTCTCACTTTCTCACATCCTTTAAGTTTCTATTTCCTCTTAATTGTACAAAATTCTTTAAAGAATTTAGCATAATGAGGTACTTGTTTAATAGCAGCTAAAAGTCGAATATTTACCTTGCATCTATCAAAAGTCTCATATAAATCTTTATTTTGCTCATCTTTTCTAGATTCTGCTAAAGCTTGAGGAAAAGGAGGCACTGGTTTATAATCAGAAAGAAGTGGAAACTTATGCTTAGGTACGTCATCGTCATTGGAAACATTCCATTCTGCAAAGACGTCTTTCTCCTTTTCTTGCTTTGACGATGCAGATGGGCTGCTTGTACTAGAATCTTAACCTCTTTACCACTTCTTAAGACGATTATACTAGCATTTTCTCTTGGATTTACTACCGTTTGAGAGGGTAATTTCTCCAAAACTTTGTGCCTGTAGTCGACTAATT